>JAUEKS010384175.1:0-10969 GCA_031762815.1 Tylodina fungina | reverse complement strand
AAAGAAATGAAAATGGCCAGTAACTTAAAAGTTGTGAATCAATCTTTATGAAATTTGGGCACATGCAACTATTACCAATTGTCTATGGGCTGACTTAACAACATGCATGACGAATGGCGTCATACCTATTATTCTCATTGCTGAGTACTGCACAGTAAATTTCCACAATCAGTGAACTTTATTGTCCAAAGATGTGCATGTACTAAAGTTGAAATTGGTCAGCATCTTTAGTAAATTTCAAGAATTTGTCTATATTTGTTTATATTTAGGTGGACATTTATGGTTTCGCCCTAGGAGTATGAGGCCTTGCTTACACTTACAAAACTTTCTCAAATCATATATGTTGGAGTATAGGCAGTGATGTTCAGTCTTTGCTGCTTCTCCTAACACCAGAGCTGAATATAAGACTTATCCCAAATGTATTCTAATCTATTTCTTTGTCATGACATTGAACAAAAAGTTATTTGAAAAATTAGTTTAAAGGTGTAATTGTTTTTGTTTTAGGTATTATTAATGCTGAGAGCCAAAGATTTACAAGAGATCAGTTGAAAGCTGCATTGAAGGACTTCAAGTACAAGGACACCTTTGTTGAAAACACTGAGGCAAGCCAAGTATGCAGACTTACTCACCATAAATAAATACTTAATTAAACGATATGGTTGGGTGAGGGAAGGATTCTGTTTTTCAGTTTAGCTCAGGAGGCTGTTATCCATTTCTCTGTGTGTTGGTAGGAAGCCATTTTTTTTTGGTTCAAAATGAGGCCTGGCTTCCTTTCTCACTTTTTTTGATCTCATTAAACATTACTTTGCAAAATGGGAGACAACAGCAAAGATCTCTTGTTAGTACGGACCTTATTGTTCATTTTCACCCTGAATTTAGCTCACATCCAAGAGATAGTGCGATTTAAACAAATGAATGTAAATCATGGTTCTTGTTAGGACAGTTTGATTCTTGGAATTTAATTCCAATCTTTAGGTGTTTTCCTACAGGGAGGTTCTTGCTTTAAACGTGTGGGCTGTTATAAACTATACACACATAAGGGATAAACAATACCTTAGAATAGATTTTTGCATAATCTCCCAAAGTAAACTATTTGTTTAGGTTAAGTTTAGTGCTATGTTTGATTAAAAATGAGAAATGCGTATATATGCAGTGCAGACACACTGTCATTTACAATTTGTAGTCATTTGATTAAATTGTAATCTAATACAGCCTTATCCATTCAGTTGTTCTTGAAATCACTGTTGATCATTGCTTGTCATATATACTTATATAGATCAAACAAGTCTGGTTACATTTTGCAAAAAAATATATTAAACATCAACAATATTTCCCGTCAGTGCACGCATGCATTGATATGAATCACGTGATGGATATATTTCCCATACTGGGTACAACTCCCCTTCAACGATGACTGACAAGTACATTTCACTTTAATAATTATTCTCATGAGGTCGATCACGACACTCATTTTTTGTCCAGAAAAATAATGAAAATGAGTCTCACCAAGCACCAACTATTACATCCGCCAAACAGTGCATGATAAGCAATGGTTAAAACCATCACAATTGTGTACGCTACCAAATGAGGAAAGGGATTTGTGTACTAAAAAGCCCACTCATCATAAACATAGTTAACTGCTCAGTTGTGTGAATAAAGGAACAACGCATCAAAAGGCATCCGCTCTCTATTTAGCCATTAAAAAAATAAAGTATAAATCTATAACATCATAACATCAATAATCAAAGAATTTACTATTCATTTGATTCCAGTAATTCTTGGAATTGCATGTTGGACCTTTGGGTGGGGGTCATGAGTTTCAACACTTTATTATGCTTTGTTTGTCAGATGATATTCTCTTTCATAGAAAGTGATAACTGTAGTTTTTTTTCTCTTTCTCCAGGAACATGCAGATGAAGTAAAAAAGAAATTTCGCAGCTACGCTGAATTAAAAAAAGAAATGAGTGACATGAAAACGGCTGTAAAAACAGAAGCTGAAATTGTGACAGCATTGCTTAGCAGACTGAGGCAACATGGTTTGACTGATGGAGAAACTTCGACAATTCTAACAGATTTGGAATATTACTTGCATCAGGTAGAGTATCTCTGGGAGTCCCGGATGGCGGGGTACCCTACGGACTAATTTTTAAATGGCTCTATGTTCCTGTTCTTGTTTGCTTAGTAATCGGCTTGATAGTACCTTTGAACAGAAAGTGCTATGGAAAGGGTAGATGCATTTTGCATGAGTGGGGTGGAAAGAATGTCAAAACAATTACAATTAAATGCAGGACCTGTAATCACTGGACATAATAAGAGCTGAGTAAAGATGAGTCTAACAGCTACTTGCCTCTAATTTTGAGTGTCCAAGATGTCGTAGTATGGACAGACCATCAGGATTCACTCTTCAGAGAAGTGTTTTTTTACTATCTAGAAGACAGGTTGTGCGCTGGTTGTAGGCGGCATATGCTATGGTTATCTCATTAGAAGGAGGTGCAAGTTTGTGGAATTACTGATGTATTAGGGGAGAGTTTAGGAACTATGTTTGAGAAGGAAGATGGCATAGTGGAGAAACCAGGGCTCAGAGACAGGACCTCGGCGACAAGCTGGATAAAACAAAGATACGATGGGTAGGTGGATAATGGGGATGGCACTGATTGAGCATACGACAAATGAGGATATAAGAGGCTTACTGGGAATGTCAAGATAGATGAGGATACATCAATATGGTTTAATATGGTTGGGACACAGAGCTGCCAAACTTGCTTGCAAAATATGTATTCTCACGTTTTTTTTTGGGCCATCGTACTCATGTAAGACTTTTTAATAGATTGTATGTCTTTTTCGTAACAGCCCGGTAGCATTAAGTTTTCAAATTTTGACGCGACGGATGCGTAGTTAGTGGAAGTAAAGTAGAATAATATAAACAAAAATGAAGAGTACCCTGTTGCTCTGTGATCCGGTAGTCGATATCATGAAAACCCCTTTTATTTCCCTACTTTCTTCATTATATTTGTTAGTAGCTATTATAGTATCTAGGTCAAGATCTTTTTGTTTGAATGATGATACTTTTAGTAGTTCCCAATCATTGTGCACTATGAGGATGTTAAAAATGAAAAGATTGCTACTGATGTTTTATCAGTGGACACTCTTAATTCTACAACAACTAAAGGCTTGGACATTTTCACTCATGCTAAGAAAGTGATTGATGACAATGGCTTTGATCTAACCAACTAGCTTCAGTGTTGATAACGCTGCAGTGATGATGAGGGAGAAATCAGGAGTGGCTGCGCACTTGCACTCTATGAATAAAAACATTTCATTATTACAGTAGAACTCGGGAATAACGTAATTGACGGGACTCACCCCAACTTTATTCTATTTCCGAGTTTACGCTATTCCCGAGGTCATAAAATAGTCATGATAGGCTACTCAGTTGCTTGAAGAAAGAATTAGAATACTATTGGTTACTTCCCTTGAGTACATTGTTACTTCAATATGACCCGTTCCTGACAAATGCCGATTGTTAGCGGCCCAGAGAAGGCCCATTATTTCTTTGTTTTTTTGTTTTTTCTCACATTACAAATGTGCTAGCCAAAGCCCTATTCGTCCGTCGTTGGGAAGGTGTCTATAGACACTCAACCGCACAGACGCGTTATTTTGACAACTTCCGGTTCCCGTGTTCCCTCAATTGGCTTTGTAGAATCAAAACAATGAGCATTCTCACTCCTTTGTTTTCGGCCAGTGCTAGACTTGAACCACTTGACTTGATCCTCTGTCTATATATGTCTAGATTTACTTTGAGACTGGACTCGCATCGTTTCTCTTGGCTGAACTGTGAATTGTGTGTTATCAACGTGAATGCTATTAAAGTGATAGGCTTATTTTCTGGAGGAAATACGAGAATGGCGACCCCTGCTAAAAGACCGAAAATTGAACAGAAATTTCAATCGGAGTACTCGGCAATTTGGTCGTTGATAGTGAAATCAAAATTAAGTGACTATCATGCGCATTTTACTGTGTGTGATTCAGAATTTACTGTGAAATCTGGAGGTGCACATGACATTGAACACCAACAAATGTCCAGTTTGAAATCCAAACTGACTACTGTGACATCATTTTTCACATCACTGTCAGTTTCAGCTTTGGATCAAAATGTAGCAAAGGTGGAGATGTTGTTCAATAAGTTTATTGTGGAACATAATCTTCCATTGGTTGCCACTGCTGTCACAAAATGCCTTGCTAATGATTTTTCAAATGCTACTGCAAAAAGAATGCGGAGAAGGCCATTCAGTTTGGCTACTGACGGCAGTAACGATTCTGGTCAAGGGCAACTTTATCCAATACTGGTTCGCACATTTGATGAAGCGGAGGGAAAAGTGACCACTGATTTATTATCTGTCAAGATTTGTGAAGGTGCATCGACGGGGGAGAATATTTTCAAGATTCTTGATCAGTAGCTACAGGAGCGCAAAATTCTTTGGAGTAATTGTGTGTCTTTTGCTTGTGACAATGCAAGTGTGATGGTAGGCGTTCATAATGGAGTCAGTGGCCACATTCATAAGGTTAATGAAAATGTTTACATAAATGGATGTACCTGCCACTTGCTGGATATAGCTGCTAAATCTGCCAGCAAAGATTGTCTCTAGATGTTGAATAACAGTTAGTCTACATATTTTTCTGTTTGGATGAGTTCCAAAAGAAAGAAGGAATTCCATCAGTTCCAGTTGAAATGTGGTGTTGATATTCATAAAATTTTGAAGCATGCCAGATGGCTGTCATTGCTTTCCTGTGTAGAGAGACTGCTTGAACAATGGGAGCCTCTGAAATTTTTTTTTTTTATCTCAGAATTCAGCTCTTCCTTTTCATGAGAAAGAAATCTCAAACAAATGCGTCTGAAAAGAATCAATAAGTTTTTCAGTCATTCAAGTTGCAAACTCTACAGTCTTTTTCTCAAAAAAAATTTACCGTTATTCACATCTGCAAACCTTGAATTTCAGAAGGAATCGCCCCAAACTCATCGTCTTGTGGCTCGTCCTGATGACATGGTCACTGACCTGATGGTTTGCTTTGTAAAACCTGAGGCAGTGACAGCAGCCTCCACCATTTATTATGTAAAGTTTGATGACAAGAAGAACTTGCTATCTAGGAAAGAATTACAAATGGGACTTGAAACATGGGCATTGTTTAAAACGTGCAAGGCACCCCTTCATTTCCTACCACTGAGGAAGATAAATTTGTTAGAGATGTGAAGAATTTTTTTCAGGGCTGCAACACAATAGGTTCTTAAGAAATTTCTAATCATTGACGAACTGCTTGAAAATGCTGCTGTTAT
The DNA here is from genome assembly GCA_031762815.1 of Tylodina fungina. Classification (NCBI taxonomy): domain Eukaryota; kingdom Metazoa; phylum Mollusca; class Gastropoda; order Umbraculida; family Tylodinidae; genus Tylodina; species Tylodina fungina. Next base: position 5,637 of record JAUEKS010384175.1, on the reverse strand, counting down.
GGATGCCCAAAGAAGGTTGAAAACCAAATATTCAAGGATAGACTATTTTCTCAAGAAATACCCAGCTCTTATCAACCCAGATCAGTTAAAGTACCTTCCTCTGGAGTTCTCTAAATTTCAGTGTGAAATGCTTCCTGGTGATGTTTTAAAGGAGGACAGGATTGATGTGTAGTGGCATAAAATTGAACAAATAAAGAATCAAGACAGCATCCTAAAATTTGCAAACCTCTTTAAAGTCATGAAAGGTCTATGCTGTCTGTCCCATTCCAATGCAGACACTGAAAAGATTTTCAGCCTTGTGAGAAAGAATCGCACTGAATTTAGACCCTCAATGTCAGCAGACTTGTTGAGCTCATTGCTTGTATAGACGGTACATATGTCAGCAAGAAACATGGTGTGATATGAACACCAGTTCCCAAAGCACCTTGTGGCTAAGGCAAAGAGTGTGTACTATGAGAGCTTGGAAAAAAGCGAGTAAAAACTAAGACTGCCCTGTATTAGTTCTGTAAATAATGGATTTCATGGAGTGTTACTTTTATTTTTATAATTTTAACAGTGTTTGAATTTGAATTCTATTCTTTTTATAGGTACTCCAAGAGAAAAATTCATGTTCTTCATTTGTCTTTCTTTTATGTTTAAGCATACAGTTCTTGGGAAGTAATGAGTTGTACTTTTTAAATTATCAAAATCCGTTGGTAAATAAAAAAGATGCGTCATTTTCCATTTCGATGGGACTTAGAAAATTTTCGACCCCTTTTGTGACTGAACAGAACACCAACTTTGACAACATATAAAATAATAAATTACACAGCAGCAACTCTGTGATTAAATTTATTAACTTACAGTGACATATAAAGTGCATACAAGAAATTACAAAGGCATCATTCACATGGATATATTCTAACAGTGCTCCAAAATAATAAAGAAATGTCATTTCGTGGACAACAAATGCCTCCAGATAGATCAAAATACCAATTTTGGTGTTAGCTAAAGTATAAAATAACAAAAGAATAGAAACCAAAATTGGCAAGGCAACTGTCAGTGTCCTGCACAAACAGCCTAATTTTTTTCACCAGTAATTTAAGGATATTTTTTAAGTTATCACATCTCAAAATCGTCTAAACAGATAATTTCGCGCCGCGGAAGCATTTGTGGCTGAAAAACGCATTTTTTAATATAACTTAAGAAATAATTAACAAATCTCAAATATGTACCATAACTCTCTGTAGCTGAAGGATACATATAATATCTTCATATCTTTATACATCTATATAGGCTTATCATCAATGTTTTGTTTTGTCTGATTTCTCTGTTATAGGTAGAGTCATTTGCATATGCATGGAAACTGCATGCTCTGCAACAAGGGGAGAAAGATAACGTCTTGTCTGTACGTCGACGAGGGACTAACTCGAGAGACCATCACAAATATTTAACGGACCAAAATTCCAAATGAACATGATGGAGTATCTCTTTTCCGGAACACGAGTAACAACAACAAAAAATGTTCACTCAGCTTAATTGATTATACTCAAAATATGGATATGCTTACAGTAATGATTTAAAATGACATCTTGTGGTAAGCCCAGGGTAAATTGACAGGACAGGTTGCTTGCTTATACATGTATCATTCCAGCATCTAACAAGGGCTGTGTTAACGTTAATGATGTCTTTTAAGGTCAGGAATGAAGAGAGGACATCTGTTTCTTTCTCTCTTCCTCTCTGTTGCTCTCCCCCTCCCTTTCTTACTCCTCCTCCCTGCTTCCCTCCCTTTTTTCTATCTGTGTAGCCTACTTTCTCCCTGACAAAAAGGTTCTTCAATGTCAAGATGAACTTTATTTCCTGTCGCCAGTGATCTCTTTATCAGCCACTATAGCCTTGTCTACTTTCCCTAGCAGGCTTCTCTGCTAGAGAGAGATTTTGCAGCATGAACATATTATGATACATTGACATGTCATTGACAGATCAGGAGACAGTTTTATACACTGGCAAATATATTATAATCCAACAGGTAGATTATTTATCGATTGATATATTATGTACATCAACAGACTTTTTATGCTTTATCAGGCAGGTTATTTATAAATGCACAGATTTTCCTGCACCAGACAGATTATGTAGACAGATTATACATCAGTAGAGATATTATGCTTATAGATATAGATATATAGATCAATTATAACTATGTTATGTAAGAGCATATAACACACAAACATACTTCAATAACAGATAATGCACTAAAAACTTTGCATAAACAAACACACATAACAGACTGGAAGGAATCTGTCAACAATTAGATAATAGGTCAACAGAAAGATCATTCATAAACAGAAATACTACATCTTTACAGACAGACTGTGGAGTATTCAAAGTTACCTTATTAGCCTACAGTACTCATGAAAAGAGATATTATCTCAACAACAGAGATTATTCATCAACAAAATTTACAAGGCACATATTAGGCAAACAAGTACTCGTAATATGCTGTCAAGGACAATCCAGGCCCTCTTGCTTCATGCTGTAATTGTTTGTGTTATGTTTACTGCTAATGAATCAAAATATATTGCAGTTTTTAACTGGTTTAGGCGGCTTTAGGCCCATTTGTAACACAGGGTCATAGCATGCATTTATTAATGAAACAAAACGATGTTGCTTTAGGTGAAGGTCATTGTTATTTTTAAATCATTCCATGTTTTTACAATAATGTCTTGTATGTTATCAGCATTAAACCTGTCTTATGTAATTTTTCTGCTTCATATCCTGGAAAGCTTTATTAAATGTGTGTTAGATTGTAAAGGAATTATTAAATTGATGTATAATACATAATTTATTTCATAATGATTTGTCTTCTGTAAAATTTGTTGTTTGTATTTTGTATTTTTGGTGATGTTTTTTCTTATTAATAATTATTTCTACCAAAAGATAAGCTTTTATTGAGTGAGCTGAAGAAATGGGATTTGACTATGGTACGGTAGGTAAAATGTTATTGGTATAAAGTACTGTTACTCCTTCAAGCTTATCTAAAAGTTTAATCTCACTTCATCATTAACTTAACACCTTAGTGACCGGAGCCGCCACCCCCAACTTCCCCTTGGGGACCGGAGCCGCCGCCTTGTTTCGCACTATATAGCACTATTATCACTAAAATCCTCATAACTATTTTTTCTAGCAGAGGTATTGGCTTGAAACTTCACACAGTTAAAGGTAACATACATAGCTTTGAATAGTAAAAGTTTGAAAACTGTAGGTATATTACAAATGGTACAATTATTATGAAATGATTACGTAATACACAACAAATACATAGATCTAGACGCTGACAAAATGGAGGAGACAACAAGAACTGTGAGGCAGGGTCGAGATCAGAGTTATACGTTTCCTCATCACTCTTTTCACTGTCCGAATCCATGTAGATTTCTCTGAGCACTTCATCTTGCGTGTAAAAGCATTTGTTCGACATTTTTAGCGACTGTAACCTCTCAAACTTGCCTTCAAATGGAAGGTAAACAACCCAAGCGGAAGTTCGAAGTACAAAAGAAAACCTGGATAGGATAGGTTTATACTTGGTCTGGACGGAATAGTCGCTATTCCAAATGCGAGAATACTCATCCGTGGGCCCGAGCGTTGGGTTTGGCTTAACGAATATACTCGTCGGCGGTCATTAAGGTGTTAAAGCTGATGGTTATATATTATTACCATCCAAAATAACGTTCATCTGTGGTTTGAAGGAATTCAAGTAAACAAACATAAAGACAACTGTAGTCTCATCTTTTTCAGGGATGCCAAATGATATTTGAAAAAAGAAAAATGAAAATGAGCGGAGCATCACATCTCACTTACAACGAACACTATAAATGCAGTTTGTGTTCAATGAACAAACACAGCACAAACATGATAATTTCAACAGATGAACAAAAAACTGAAAAGACCTGAAAAACCTGAGTTTTGGCATCCCTGCTTCTATAAAGCATGTTTTGGTTGTGCAGTGGCCTAACGGCTAGAGCATTGGACTATGGACCAAGAGGTACTGTGTTCAAAGCTCATTAGCAGCATACTATGTGTTTTCCTTAAGCAAAATATTTACCCCTATTGCTTCACCCAACCCGGGTGAAAGTGGGTACAGCTTCCGCTGGACGAATATTTGGACCTGCTGGCTGCCAACCAGAGGTCGTGAGCAAAGTTCTGTAATGAGCTCCTCCCACATACGCAGGCAGGGGATATGCAATTCTTTGCTCACTATGTTTAGCCTCTGTCGACATTCCATAAATCAGTTGACATTGAGCATTGAGTGAACGTTTAAATTTTTTTTTTAAAACAAATGTTTGGTCAGAATATGGAATATGATGATGTTAAGCACAGAGTTTAACTCTCCAAAGCTGCATCCTAAGGCAAAAAAACCTGCCTCATAAGATTCCAGAAAGGCTGTCGATCACACCTGACAGAAACTACAGGTGCATGCAGCACTCACTACACCAGATATTGTCGAGATACAGAGCACTATTCTTAGTCCTACCCTGGGTGACACCAGCTTCCATATTCCTCCTACCCCACATAGCATTAATAAACACATATTGAGGCGCAATAGTCTAGCACTAGAGTATTGGACTGTGAACCGAGGGGTACTGGGTTCGAACCCCATCGGTGGTATATGTGTTATTTTCTTAAGCAAGAAAATGTACCCTTGTTGTTTCACTCATTCCAGTTGAAAATGGTACGACTGCGGCTGGAAAGTATTCTGCCATAGACAAGCATCCTAATAATCCTATTCAGAAAGCGATGCATAAACTCTGTCATTGTCTGCTTCAAGCTACTGAAACCAGGATATACTCCGGCTCTATGAGTCGACATGTTTGAAAGGACTACGTATTACTCTGGGGCCTCAAAACTAAATGCACAGCAAACACTTAGTCATCTTCGATGATCAAACTATAAATACACACCCAGCCACTCTCTCAACAACGCCAGTGTCATGCCCTCAGCAAGGACCTTGTCAGTAATGTCAGAAGAAAATAACTCATAGAGCCACCGAAGAAATGGATTTAGTATAAAACAAATAATAAAAATAATATGTACAATAATAATAATAAATAATAATAATGATATAATGATTCTGCCTGAATTGAGTGAAGCAAAAAGGGTAACTTTTTCCTGTTTAACGCAAAACATTATGTGCCGCCTGTGAGGTTCGAACCCAGATCTTTGGTCCATAGCCCGAGATTCTATTGCTAGGCCACTGCCCCCTTGTTGTGTTGCATAAAAAATTTCTTAGGGCGAGCATTTACTTTTTCGTCACAATAAGAAGAATTGCATCTGCTTGCATTTAAATGATGTTCTCCAACAAGGCAATGTTGGTCTTGTAATTGTAAGCTGATAAAATAGGCTAGGGCTAAGAAAAAGTGTAGAGCCGCCTGACCCCTGTAACTGCCGATAACCTGACCCGGGCACCGCCGCGGGGCTGACGCCGTCAAAAACAATGCTTACATCATTAAATTCATATCTTAGAAACATTAATATCACATTAAATCATCATCCAACGCTCTCCAACAAAATGCTCTGTAATCTTGCTTCCTCCTACATGGAAAAATGAGTGTGTGTGTGTGTGTGTGAGGGTGGCCCCCGGGGGGGGGGGGGGGGGGGGGG
>JAUEKS010384064.1:0-10976 GCA_031762815.1 Tylodina fungina | reverse complement strand
ATCTTTGACCAGCTTTCAATCTCTTTCTCCCACTATCGTGGTCCCCTGAACTGTCAGAGACATCCTCACTGTCACTACTGTCATGCTCTAAATTCCTCACTACATCTAAATCAACATCAGACTGCCTCGTCTTTTTTGCTTAAAATCCGCATCTTCTTGGTTGAAATTCGTGCAGAATAAAAAAATTCAAAACGGCTGGAGCCTAATGCCCCGGAAGCACGCAGATCACTGCAAATCTCGCAACTACTGCGAAAGCAAATTCATATAAGCGGAAAATCGCGATTTTCGTTTTCACTTTCTTGGGGTAAAAAGTACCCGAAGGTGAACAATTTTTCAAAGGCGGATTTCCGCCTTAAGACGGAAGATTGGAAGCCCTGAGGGTCTCTACATAAATTCTTTTCATCCATTTTGATGGCCTGCGTGTCCTCTTCAATGACCCCAGCTACTTCCATGTCCTTCTTGATATTATCCATCCATCTAAACTTTGGCCTCTCTTGCTTTCTTTTTTTCTGGCAGTTCCATCTCAAGCGTTTATTTCCCTATGTATTCATCACTTCTCCTTTTTATGCCTCCAAAACATCTCAACCTCATTCCTAAAGTCCATCTCAATTGTCCCATCTCTGCTACATTCAGTACAGTACCCAATATTTTCATGAGTGGCCTTTTTTTGTAAGTGCTCAAACAACCATGAAAAGCAAGAAGGGACTCAGCAACAATCGCCGGTGTACACCAACTCACCTCACACTCATCTGATAACTCCTTGCCCACCTTAACCATTGTTCTAGCCCTAGTATAAATACTCATAACTGCAGTCACTAGCCATTCTCTCACTCCTTTTTACAGGACCCTATTCAACCACCTTTCTAGGAACTCTATGAAATGCCTGTTCCAAGTCCACAAAACCACAGTACCTGTACAGTTCAGTTTTTATTTAATTTGCTCTCTTGCATCTACCTAAAACAAAGATTGATTTTGTTACACCTTTAACCCCCTCACTAATTCACCTCTATCGACCTCAACACTTTCTCCACTTCTCTCTTCAAGCACCAACTCCAGAAGCTTAAGCAATGTTCTTGGAGTTTATTTCCCTAATGGATCCCACCTCTCTTTACATATCATAATGAATATGCTCTTTTCCTTGTCTGTTAGTTCCTTCTTTTCATCTATTAATTTATTACATGATACAGTCATCCATGTAATGCCTATCGCTACCAAACTTCTAAACATCTCAGAGGCAATTCCTCATGGACATCCTGAGTTTCCACACTTCATCCTTTTCAAAACTTCCCATACCTTCACCTCTTGTTGAATGTAACAAATGTTTCCATAAATTAATTTATTTAATTAGATTATTCAACCTTGGCATATCATCTTGTAGATTACACATCTGCCATTGTTTTCAAGCACATATGGGGACATGTGGATTTAAACTTGAAAGCTCAATATATGAGTAAAACCCTTTTGATTCTGATGAAATGGAGAAAATAGAAAGAAATGTGAAAACAGCCAAACAGCACCAACAAACCTGCATAGCATGCACTACAGCATCCGGTTTTCCTGATGACCGCACGGGACCAGATGTAACATGTACTGGCACTGACTACATACATGCAACACAGGAAATGTAAGATATAAAAAAAAAAAAAAAAGGTTACAACTTCAACAAATTTGTACATTTCTTGAAACAACAATAATCAGGCATAAGTATCTACAATTTTCAAAAACGTTTGCTTGAGCCTAAAAACTTAATTTTATCCCCAGCTTTAAATCTTGGTCTTCACAACCTTGTTCACTAAACCACCAGCTGACCTCATCATTATTTTCTCTCCCTATCCTCTTATCTTTACAATCTCTGTTATGTCTCATATCACCGATTCTCTTATTAATCATCATTTCCTCTTATTTGGCCAGCTGTTCTCTTCTTTTCAACTTCTCTTAGGTCATGAATTTTTCTCATCTCACCAATGTCGCATATTTCTCACTTCAATCGTTTCTTCTCTTAGCTGCACTGTTTCTCTTTGCTGTACTATTCCAAGTTCGTTAATGCTATGAAATTAATTCAGGTTGATCACATTTCGTCATTCATTCAGCTCCTGAGGTATTTCCACAATATCCTATTAAGGTTCTCACCCATGTTGTTCATAAGTGAAGCTTACGTGTACAGGTAAGTACAGGTATCCATGAGTTTCAAGAGTTAATTGGCATATTAAACGTGTTTATTACCCAAAATAAATTTCTAATATTGAATATTCAGTTAGACAGATTCCACCTATTATGGTGCTCAGCAAATAGCGAATAAAAAAATAAGAATTAATAATAAAATTTGAGAAAAAAGTCAGGATGAAATTGGTCCTGGAGTATGCACCATAAACATGCACTGACATCCAATCTATGGGATAATAACACAACTGTACCACTATACCTGATCAGTTCTCATGGACATGATGTTTTCCATGGACGCCCCATCAAGCTGATCACCTTCAGCACTGCTGGGAGCTATCCTCTGTCCATGGGAAAATATAGGCTTCAGTGAGTATAATATACAGTTTAAGCACAATTGGGTGGTAAGATGTGATATGTGATAATGTTGTTTCATCTACTATGTTGACTTAAACACAGTTGGGAGGTAAGATGTGATATGTGATAATGTTGTTTCATCTACTATGTTGACTTGATACCCCATGACTGACTGTTAGTAATTACTTTCTGTACATTAGCATAATGAGAGTATGTGTTGAATTCTTGCCTTTGTCCGTCAAATAGCTTGTATGTTTTCTTTTTGTTGTGTCAACTTTGTAAACTCTTAGGGCATTGTTAATAATTAAGCGCGTATTAAAATACTCTTTATTATTATTATAAAGTAGCTTTATTAATTATGTACATTATTGCCGAGACAAATGTGTTCAGATCGAATCCCAGTCCCACGGGTGCTAAACTTTAACTTATGTACCCAAGTGGGTAAATTAATGAGTCTGGGTGCCAAAAGCTCTATACACACATAAACATACACTTTACTCCCATTTACAGAATATTTGGCTTTCGCAAACTGTAAGATTAGGTATGTGTCACTGCCCAGGAATAATAATTTCTATATCCATATCTGTGATTTTTGTAAGGCAAATAAAAACTTGCGAATATTCCTGACAATGTACACTGATATGGCACTAGCACTATGCAATCTCTTCAAGACATAGCACTGGCATAGCGCAATCTCTTCCAAATATAGTATTGACACAACGCAATCTCTCCAGTTAAAGCATTAGCAAAAAGCGAATGGCATTGCACAATCTTTCACATATTGCTCTAACACAATGCAATCTCTCCTCATAAAAGACACCTCTGGGTAAGAAAGAACCATCTATTCAAATATTACCATAACAACAGAAGAGCAATAAATATTGCAATAAATCATTTTAATACACTAGTACCTAACCACCATAGCCTATCACTGCCTAGTATGCAATCAATTAATTATCAAAATAATTCACTGTCACATCTTTGACAGTCCCATTATATAATTACTTTAACTCTATGCGTCCCTCTAACTCTTTTCACACACCACCTAGGTGGCACTTCACCAGCAGAACATCATTTGTTTAGACCCAAACAAATATAATATATGTAATAACCAACAAACTACCCAGAAAGCACAGAAATAGGTCTCTAAATTTCAAGAGCCAAACCATTTTAGAATATGCTAGATTTATTTTCATTTCAAATGGACCAAATTGATAACCCTGATCATATGACCCACTGGCCACAGAAATGACTTCCAATGTAAGCATTAGTTTAATATCAGATTTTACAATACACATACAGTGGAGTCCACATAAGATAAACTCGCTTAAGATAAAATCTCGTTTAAAATAAACATTTCGTCCGGTCCCGTTTATTTCCTTATATAAACCAACTAATCAAAGTCTTATTTAACTCACTGACTACCGTTCGCGCAACTGGTGCGATCTCGACGTCATAATTTTTTTCTTACTTCGCAAACGGCCTGTGGAAATGATTCTCCAGTCATTCTCCTTGAATTTGCTAGGTGTATCGTTCCGCTAACTCCGGTGGTTGATTTTTCATGATTTTTTTTTCCGGTACGACCACCAAAGATGGCTAGATCTAGATCACCGGCTAGATCTAGATCTAGCCGGTGATCTAGATCTAGCCGGTGTAATAACACAGTAAACCACTCATAAGCTTACGTAGACCTAGAATCTACACCTCACCGTCAACACCACCACTCTATACAATCTATATCTTGAGTATAGTAGATCTAAATATCTACATCTAGATCTAGATTGTAAAGTATGAAAATTTGTGTCAATTTTGAAAAATTTCTTTAACAAAAATGACAAAAGATGCTACCATTCTGTTTGCTTTGAAGCACACTTTTTATGTCATTTACAAATGCAGCAATAACTTAAATACATTAGTTGCAATGAATTTTTTTAAATACCCCGAAATGGCAGTCTCAGGGGCCAGTCCACAGATCTGTATGCGAGGCTGAGTGAGTTAAATAAATATGAATCAGTCTCGGTCCGGTTAAAATAAACTGTTCTCTGCCACAGTGGCTGTCTTTCCCTACTTCCATGCGCCAACCCCGACCCCCCCATCAGTCGCATGCAGTCGAACGCGAGGCCATCACAGTCAGTCACACATTGCTCCATCGCTGCTCGTCGTGTCATGTTTGGCTTGACTTGGGGGAGGGGGAACCGTTGCACGCGAATCATCTCATGTCCCTCTCTCTCTTTGTTTTCACTAATCATGACTAGATCTAAATCTAGGCTACGCCCGAGTGCTCAGGACGCATAGATAATCTACTACGTGTGTACTATAAAATAAATACAAAAGAAAAGAAAAAAAAAACAAAAAAAATAAATAGATCTACATCTAGTTTTAAAATGTTCATTAACAGGGAGGCTATTTTGAATTGAAAGGTTGTTTCCTGGATAAGATAAGCCTTGCTTAAGATAAACTTTTTTATGGTCCCAAGGAGTTTATCTTAAGCGGACTCCACTGTAATCATTTACACACAAATAGTCCTGAAGATAAAGCATACCTGCGCCAACTGTTTCTTTTCTTCCTCCAGTTGGTGAACTTTGAACTCTAATTCCCTGATGTAACTGGCAGCAGTGCTGGAGGCTAGGAATAGTGAAATAAAACTATCCTAAGAAGACTGAAACATGAAATATTTACATTTTTGACTGAATATATTATCATCATCATCATCATTGCCCGTCATCCCTTCCAGGGTATAGGCCATGGACCAGAGACTTCCACACACTCCTATCCTGAGACAGTTTCGCCAGTTCATTCCAAGAGTATTCACTTCTTGAATATATTATGCGGTACCATAATTCCATTTGAACTGAATATACGATTCACAAATTTTGAGGCCTAAATCTATCACAGATTAGATAATTAATTGTCGGCTAGATTTCAATTCCAAATTTTAAGGCCTAAATCTACTCCAAATTAGATAACTGTCAGACAGATAGCTTGTACACAATCAATCAAAACAAGTTTAAATGTAACCAAAAAAACTATGACTCACCGAATGCACAAATTTTCTACCAAGTCTAACAAATAAGTAAAAGAAAAATTCAACCACATACCTTATTTACTGACCCCCCTCCCCCACACCGCTCTTTTTTCCCACTCACCCGACTATATACAACTGCTGTTTTAGAAGAGTACAACCACTTTTTGTACATCAAGTTCCAAATTGCTATGTCTGACCTCAGTAAAAGCTGATAAATTTTGGCTACCCGAAACCATATCCCGTTTCTTTCCCAACAATGTAACATGAATACGACACTGATATCCTTTCACTTCTCCCCACAATGAATGCGTCTGGTTTCCTGTCTAATAATTGGTTAGTACAGATGATCCTTACCTTGACCTATTCTCAGAAGCCTACTATGCTGCAACTGGCCATCACAGCCAAAAACACATGATAAATATTATAAATGTGATTGTATAGTACATGTGAGCAGTGGTTGGCACCTAGAATTAAATCATTAAATCTAAGCTAATGGATTTATAGTGTAAACCCCTTGGGGTTTGCTTATCTTCAGTCCCTCTCAGCGCTGTGATTTAATCACAGACCAGATTTTGGCTTGGAGTCTATATATCCCGAGTAGGAAAAAACACTTATCTTTTCCCAGTTGTGGGAGATCTAGTTTAGGGGTTAAACATTACAAAGCACAAAAATGAGTTGACAAATCAAGAGCTTTATGATGAACCTACAAAGTGGAAAGTTGTTCACTGTTGGAGCAGACTGCGTAGGTGTGTTTGATCCATTGGTATCCATAGCAACAGTGCCATCCTCGTGCCCAGTCACTGTACCATTACTGCTTCCATCTCCTTCATCTCGATCCCCTGTCATCCGTGCACGCTCCTGGTCTAAGTAAAGACACAATTCCTTCAGCTCCATATTTTCTGTAACCAGTTCACTTTGTCTGTCCTCCAACTCTCGAAGTTTCTCCTGATAAACAGCTACCTGGGGACAGATACACAGGTTTTATATAATTATCCAAAAAAACTGTTTTCTTTGGACAGAATACAGATCAATAAAACCAATCAATAAGAATGGTACTGATAGAAATTTAGCTAAGGATGTTCATCCTCCAACAGAAGACTCAATGTTTAAGAGCTCAGGCTTCAGAAGAAATTCAGTGAGATTGAGGACTGGATTAACTGAGAATCTCGCCTTTAAGAGATTAAGGTGCCATGAGTTGAACATGATATCAAGATTCAGTGATGAGGATGTAGTTAGAATAAACGATGGGTCATTCTTTGGAGGGTACTGGAGTTCTGTTATCTGGAAGACATGTTGAGTGATGGGGGATGGTGCAGAGGCTGCAGCTACCTCAATAATTATGAATGTATATATATACAAGTTTGAGAATGGATAGTGGATGACTGGGGTAACACTATCTGAGCACAAGACAAATGAAAAGTTGAGGGGTTTTTGTAATAGGCGATGAGTATAGCCCTGCATCGGTAGTGTTTTATACAAAAAGTGGAAGGTCTATTCGAACGCCTGTTCTACTTCTTGCGTAAATCACCACAGGACAGTAATCACCGCCTGTTACAGTTTTCTAAATTTAAGATTATAGTTATGAGGATGCAATGGATAAGAACAAATGGCATCTAGTAATAAATCCTATAAATCATGGAAAACAAATGATTTGATTTCAGCAAATCAACAGAAAGCATAAATAGAGGACACAAAATACTGAAAATGACAGGACATATCAATGAGACAATGGGGCAGAGATAATAAGAAATTTCTGCAAATGACAGTAAAAGATACAGATATTAATATATATTGACAGGAAATGGAGAAGTAATCTGTGGGGTCTGCGAGTCCACCAGAACAAACAGATGAAAAGGAAGAAGAAAACTGGTTCTTCATATATATTTGCGAAACAACTGCAATGAACCAAAGCATAGAACAGTGTCATGTAAAAATGTTTATCTGCTAGAAATCCGAAAGTTCCGCTCTAAAAGCCATCCCAAAATCACTAACTTTGCCCTCAAATACATAAATAGCCTAACACCAATAAGAGAATGATATCTGCATTCTGCTTGATTCAGCAATTAACAAAAATAATGTCATATAATATTCTGTAAAATAAACTAAATAGTGTTTATTGACTTCTGTAGATCTTTTGGGACCAATGTTGCCACTTTTGATATTTACTGATTATATTGCAACATAATTAGCCTCAAGTCATGGCAAATAATTACAATGCATTATAAATTATCTTTCCACCGGTTTAAATAATGTTTACCACATTTAGCAGAATGAAATTTATGACAATTGACTACATTAGTTACACTGCCTCAGATTTTAAACAGTGCAACAGTTTCAGTTTCAGATGAAACTAACTCAAGAGGTCAGGTTTCTTTTATGCTAACAATCTCCTGGACTGTGTCAGGGCATATTTAATTCCTGGATAAATTTTACTGAACAAGACACACAAAAAACCTGAAGAGTGACAATCAGTATGTGAATACTATTTATAATAACTGAATACTCAGATGGGAGTGGAATAAGTGCTAGCCTATTCAAAATGGTTGCATTAACAACAAGAACAGATTACCAGAACAGATGGGAAGATAGGTATGTGAAGAATCTGAACTCAAAGCATACTGGTGCTGTTTTTCATTAATTTTATCTACATTGGGCTTAGATCTCAGACAAATGAATTCTAATGAATGACTTGATGTTCAAAATTGGCAAATATTCCCACAATCCCTCTCTTAAAAAAAGAGTCTATCCCTCAAATATTATATTATAATTTACTTCACTCCTCATGACGCTAGCTGTGTAACGTCCAAAACGCTGCCACTCCCGGGCAAGCTTCCGTCCTCGTTGTCGATCATCATCCAAAAAGCAGCACAAATCTCTCAATTCTTGATTGTCATCTTGCAGCTTCTGATTCACTTCTTTCAAACTTCGGACCTCTAAGACAAATATCTGGAAGCGACGGTTCACATCTTTAATTACATTTCCATGTTCTGCCATTAAAGATTTGTAATCTCCCTCCACTCTACGCAAAATATTAACCAAGTCCTCTGCACCTGCAATGACAACAAGAGGATATATTAAAATTTTTCATTGCGATATATATATATTAAGTGTCCCAAATTGAGATATCTGCAAAGAAATGTTAAAGGTCTACCATTTAAAAAAATGTCTTCGTAATAAGATTCTGATGTGATACAGAATATAATTAATGTAACTTTAACATAACGCGTGATACATAAAAAATCTTAAAACTGTGCGTACACAGTAGTTAAGAGAGAAAGCTAAAGCAATAAACACTAATAAACAGCTACAACCAAATATGAGTTAACATGAGAAAGAGCACAACAGGGTCGCCTCATGCAAGTGTGCTTTCCATAGGAAACTTTTTTCAAGTAGTGAACACAATTATTTTGTTTCTAAGTTTCGATGCTGATGTGAGGAGAGCCATGCTTATCAGAGGCATCCGGAAGAACCTACTCATGGACATCTCACACAGCAGTTCATTTGGTCCATTTTCATGCGCCTTCGTTTTCCCATAAATCTCCCAGAGCGAGATCGGCGGCTGACAGCGGGGAGTATCACCACACGCTTAATTGCTCTCCTGCAGGCCAGACCGTAATAAGGGAATGTAGATTACAGTAAATTGGAAATAATGGCGTAAAAACCCTGTCCAGGTATCTCCCCTTCACTCTGAATTCGACAACTTATTTCATGAAGGTGTACTTTGAATTATTGTCGAGCACCACAGCAAGTTTGAGTAAAATTGCTCAATAAGTAAACCCAGGACGATGTTTTCAAAAGTGTGTGAACTTCTTCACAAGAGTGCTGATGATGACTTACTATGCTACTTTGTATAGTGAAGCCAGTCTACGATATTAAGTTTTTTTCTGTGATTTTAGATTAGACTTTCACAAATGTTCGTATCAGTGCTTTCATTGAGAAATGATGAAAAGTGAGGATTTTTTTTTTTGCGAGGGCCGACCAATGCGACAGGTGGCCCCGTTCTAGGGGGATCCGGGGGCATGCTCCCCCTGAAAATTTTGAAAATCACAGTGCAAATAAGGCAATCTGGGACCAATTTTCACGAATGGGTGAATGACTCCTTTAAAAAAACAAAATTGTTTTTTTCATTCAATCTGCGGAAATTCCGTGGATCACCGAAAATGTGAAAATCCGCAGAAATGCGGAAGAATGGAAGAACTGTCATATCTACAAAAATAAAATTGAACTCATGATTTATTTCATAACATGAAGCTGCTTTAGGAAGACCAAGTTTTTCAACTGCATGACGTTATTTCTATGTCTTGTCCTCTAATACACAAAATATGAAAAAATATTAAGCAAATGGTATGGAATTTTTTTCCATAATGGTGTTTTCACAACATCATTTTTGGATTTTCATGATAATGTTATTAATGTTAACGTAAATATAATTATGTTCTTTCTTTCACTGTTGATTAATTTTAGGTCAGTATCAAGATAAACATCTTGACAAATGAATTCACTATTTAAAATGCATGTATGTATCTTATATCAGATGGATGTAATGCTCGTTTTAAAATACTAAGTATTCCAACTAAATTGTGGCTCTCTCGGCGACTCGCGCAGGTAAATTTTCGAGCCCGCCGAGCACACTAGACCTATCCATGGCCCGGCTGATAATAGCCCATGGCAGTCGGCAAGCTAAGAAACGAAAAGTACGTTCTGGAGCCACCGTACTTAATATTTAATGTGAATAAACTAAGTATAGCATGACATACTACAATCGGGAAAGACATCAGTGGTGACCACTGACAGTGCATATCAGGCTCTTGCACATCTGGCCACAACCTACTCACGCGCATGCAGGAGATCAAAGAAGCTGATATCCTGAGTTTTAAAAAAATAAATATATAAACTCACCCTTTCGCCTTAAATCCTCATTTGTCAATTTGGACAAGGCAGATACCGATGGACTTGGAGAGATTTGTTTTAGTGTTGGTATTTTTTCTGGCCTGTTTCCAATAGGCTGACTCGACGTGCTTGAGGGTGTAGACGAAGCACTGTGCCGTTGGTTTTCCCACTCCATTATAATAAATTAATAATAATCTAAAATGAGAAAAAAAGCATAAATTAATCTTTGAAGCATTAATTTATAACTGAATTATTACAGTGATTAGACCGAGATACTAGATCCATCTAGATTTAGTAGATCTACAACTGATTTAAAAGATACATACACCAGCAAAAAATCAGTCATACATAACTATGTACAGTCACTCCGATGAGCACAGACATTTATTTATTTTTATTTTCATCAAAAATCAAAACGAACAATGTTGCCTTATCCTTGCAAGGCATCTCCAAATCAACGACCGCCATATTTGGATACATAATATTCTACCAATACATGATAATCAATCAAATTCAAACAGATTATAATACTGCACAATAGCAA
>JAUEKS010383954.1:0-10980 GCA_031762815.1 Tylodina fungina | reverse complement strand
TTGGCAATCTACTTACACGAAGATCCAAATCACACCACTATCCACAATACGTGTAACGAGCACAGTTAAGAGAAGTTAACATGTATAAACGGTACTCAAACAATATTTCCCGTTAACATTACATAAGTATAACAGGTTTAGTGGATTGGTGGTTCGCTGCAGAATCCACAGGATGACGGGTTTCCTTCTCCATGCACACACTCGTACACTATTGGACATGCAGACAGGTCAGGCCAGTGTCATCTCCGCACACTTCTTAATGCTTAGAGATTGTCATTTTCATTTTGCTTGACATGCCACTGCAGTTGTTTGACTTCTTAGTCAGCGGTAGTCTTCCACCTTACTTGATATCCCATCAAGGTGTTTTATCTTCTATGTTATTTGTCTCTGTGGCTTGAACAAATTAGGCGACAGCTTGCAGCGCTCACTATCTACATGTATCGGTGTAGTTAGGTCCCTTTGAGGCGGAGATAACCCACTTATCCTTCGTTACCCACAGTCTGACGCTGCTAAAAGAAAAAAACTAGCAGACCAAAATGTGTTTGTGTCCTCTACACGTTTGTGCCTCCAAAACCTGCCTGGAACTGTGACAGACAAACAGCTTCGGACGATCGTTGTCAAAGCTGCTGGAGACAAGCAAGCGCAGTTGACCGAGGTGAGGCAGACGTGTATTTGTTTGGTGCTTATTGTAAATGCAAGCGAAAGTTAGCCACTGAATAGAAAAAGCTATCAAAGCATTCTAACCTCCATATAAGTAATGTGGGGTCCACCAGTTCTAAACTAAATTATGCGCTTGCTTGCAAGTTTTTTCTTTGTGCAGTGGTCGTTGTATTTTATTTAATTCAATAATCAGGTATCTGTTACCAGAACTGCAACCTGAATAGTATTTAGTGTTGTACCTCATTTTACTGTGTGGTGAATAAAGAAAATATGCGTTGACGTGCCTTTTTGTCCTAATCTCTGGTAGTGTCGCATTATGCGTGATATGGACCGAGTCAACGCTGAGGGAGTTGGGAAGTCGAGAGGTTACGCTTTCTGTGCCTTCACCCAGCATTTGCATGCACTGGCTGCTCTTAGACACCTCAACAACAACCCAAGCATATTCGGAGAGTCCAAGGTGAGTGGGGTGCTACAGAAATGATGGGCATTAACATAGTGGCTGTAACAGTTTAGAAAAAAAAGGGAATAACATGGACCAATAGGAACTGTTCACCTTGGAATATACTGGTACCTAAATCATTATCGTCATCCAAGTACTTTTTTACAGGGGCTAGTCCGAGGTACCTCACACAGAGGTGCCAACTAGTACGTAAATGCATATTTTAGTACGCATTTTGGGCGAAAATATGCGAGTACGTCAATTCACAACGGCGTACGCATTTTGAAGTTTGCCGAGTACTCTGTTTCGAAAATTGCAAAATACGACTTCAAAATTCTATGAAGAAATTTTTATCTTTTTTCAGAGACCAAAGAATATCGCTCATTTCTGCGTGAGAGCAGTTTCCACCTTCTAAGACCGGAAGTTTTCGCTTGTTTAAGTTATTTCCATTTCACTTTCATTCATTCTTCACTTGCCTTCAATTCAGAGTTCAGATCGTTGCGTCGTCATACTTCATTGTTCATAAACGTAGGCCTACCTACTAGATTTAGATTCTACCAGAATGATTCTAAATCTAGATCTATCCTAGATCTAGATCTGGAAAGCTAGATGATGTATAGAAAGACAATTTGATCTGGATCTAGAATAGTATAGGATTCTAAATCTAAATCTAGATCTAGATAAGGCCTATAGTAGATTATAGGCTCTATCTAGATACAGAAGAACATGAATATAGCGGCACCCGCTACAGCGGGACCATCCCTATAGCGGGACCTTACCAGAGTCCCCCTTTTTTTTACTGTTAAACTCTATAACTTGTGCTTGGATACAACGGGGCAAGGAAAGGCCTGAACTCGGATACAGCGGGAGAGATTGAGCAAGGTCTAGGTCCAAGGTCTAGCCTTGTCCCCCATCAGTAAACCCGCCAAAGTAAAAAGAGGAGAGTGTGTAGTGTGTGATTCCAGTTCCTGATTCTGTGCGATCATTGATGCGCACACCCACTTCACCAGATCTAGATTTTACAGTGTCAGTACATGTACGATAGACCTAGACTATAGACTGCAACAAGACCGAGGAAAAGATGGCTTCCATTAAAGAGAAAAGGAAATATTTTTCACTCGTGAATTAAAGGCCAAGATAATAGTAGTTGACAAGAAAATGAAGACTAAAGCGCAATTCCCCTTTACATGCCTATAGCGGGAACTCGCGTACTGCGGGATTTTTCTTCTGGAACCGAAAGTACCGCTATACCCATGTTCTACTGTGTGTGTGTATATATATATATATATAATGACTAAGAATAAACTGCATTGTTCCCCAGTTGAAGGCCAGATTCGGTCATCCATTGGTAAAGCCCAGCTACTTATTGCTCAAAGGTTCAAGCAGTTTTCAGGATTAGTGGACGATTGTGAATTCAAGCGTGGAGAGAAGGAGACGACAGCCAGTGACCTTCAGGGTTTTTGGGATATGATATACTTCCAGGTGGGTGATCTTATGTAATAGCAAGGAATCACAAGCTCAGCTTAGACGGGGGTCTCTGGTGTAGTGGTAAGACACTCGCCTCAGAAGACGAAGGTTGCGGATTCAAGCCCAGGTTCACCCAAGATTTTTTTCTGTTTTCTCTGGCCCACGGCTCATGTGGAGTCGCCTTGTCCTATCGGAGATGGACGTCTAAAATGTATGTCCCACTTCTGATATAACCTTAAATGTCACTTATGTGTTGAAAAGGGGTGTAAATCTCAAGTCATTCATTTAGTCATACAGCTTAGACCATTGCTCTAGCTGCACAGTTTACAGATTGTGACTTGCTGCCCTCCGTTAGGCCTGTAGGAGCACGTGTATCTTAGAAGCAGACCTGCCAAGTGCTACAGAGCTTCCGTGGCAGCCATGGAAATGATGCGCGTGCCACTGAAGAACGGAAATAGTATACCATGCCACGGAAGCAGCCACCCGGGTTGACTAAGCTTTTGAAAATTGAATCACCGTATGATGGGTGAGTCAGTCAGGTTGCAGAGGACCTTATGGTGATCCGTGAAGGCAGGGTTTAGGCCTAGGCCTACATTTAGCCCTAAGCAGGGCGTCGTCTAAGTCATAGGCCTATAGTGATAACAACGGATATCGCTGTTGCACTCTTTTTGGTAAGAGATACAAAGGCAGTGATCACAACACAGCGAGTCAGTGCGCATAGTTGGAGTTGGAGAGAATCCATTGTTTGTACATATGTACTTGTATGGAAAGCATTGAAAACAATTCGGCGGATAATATCTAGAATCTAGATATAGATTTTCTATACGATGATGTGGCACGGTATGAAGAGTGTTGACAAGCGTTGTTGACTTTCTGGCTAGATGTAAAATCTAGAGATCTAGATCTAGACATTTAGAAGTAAACTAGATTCTAGATCTAGATCTAGATGTGGCGTAGATGCACCGCTTTGCGTTACTTTAAGGATTTGTACAATTTTTTCAATTTAAAAAGAGCCGACCGACAAGTTTTGGGTCCTAACGCGTGTAGATGTCTAGATCTAGAATCTAGAGTCTAGGTCTAGATTAGATACATGTAAATCTAAAGACTACATCGATTTGCAAGCTACAGAAATATGGAGTAAGAAGTTCTTGTTTTTTGGGAACCTGGAGAATTGGACAACTTATCGTCATTCTTCTGGAGCATGCATTCTGGCAATTACCATCATTGTTTAGATAAGAAAACGATGGTTTCAAGTGTTTGAACTTGCTAATTGGGTTTTATGTGTGTCTATGGGTTCATTAAAAATTGTATCGATGAAGTCGTCTGTAGGTTGAAATTAGTGCCACTGAAATCAATGTCATTTGTCCCCCAAATGGATTTTGTAAAGTTGGCAGCTCTGTAGAAGCATTTGCACACATGCAGAAGTAATACTTTTGTAGTATCTTTTACTGCTGTGTTATCTAAAGCATCTTTGAAATAAGTTCTTATCGCTTGTTTGTAGTGAAATGAAGTCCATAGTTCGTGTCTTCATTGTACAGAGCACCCGTGACATTGATGTGCTGTAATAGGAAAACTACCCGTTCTGCCATTCTTCTCCTACCTTCGTCATATTTGATAGTGCCCGTAGGTTTAGATCAGACAGAACCAATTGGCACAGAAACCATTCGTTTTTTTAACAATTTTTATCATTAATTTGTGTCAATTCCATTTACACTGTTTTCATTTCATGTTGATGGTGTTGGCACTTTTTGCACTCCAAACTTTATCATTTCATTTATTTCAGTAGTCTAATTCCGGATCTTTCAAATTAAGATGCTTATTCTATTGTGCAATATGGATAGTTTATAGAGAATATATTGTCGTTCTGATTTAACAATCAGTATGCTCGATAGTAGTATCATATATAAATTAATTTTGGTGGAATTTATGTCGATTCAAAGTTAAACAGCCCGGCTAGACACTCGATTTAGATCTATCTAGAGTAATTTAAGAATAGAAAGTAGATTTACTTTATGATTAAACTTGTCAGAAAGTAAATTTACTTTAAAATTAAACTTGGCGCGAGCAAGGGGGCTCAGGGCAGAAACAAGTGCATTTTGGGTATAGATCGGCGCATGAACTGAATGATCAACAAAGATGGTAATTCCAGCTTCATTTTTTGTTAAGCTGTACCTTTGTGAAGGTATGGTCATTAAAATTTTTGGTGTAGCTCTTGTATCAGCAATAATGGGTATAGTATAAGCTTCATGTATATTTTCTTTCTTTTTCTTAGGTTGAGGACGTCGACGGTCTTTTTAAGGAGCTCTTGCAATTGAAAAACAATGATTGGCAAGTCAAGAAGCCATCACCAGTCAAGCTTGCTCCTAAGGTAGATACTCCACTAGATTGGTGCACAACGTTCTAAAACTGCTCTATCGGGTTCGGAAGCAAAAAATCTGTATGTGGCAGAGACTGTAACAAGACTGAGATGTTTGTCCTCTTTAGACCCCCCACTGGTAACTGGTGTCACTTGACTTGTAGGCCAGTGTAATATTGATATATTAATGTCTGAAGTGTAATATATTGAATGTATTTCAGAGATGATGCTAGTTCATCTTAGCATTTTTTTGTATTGTACATATGTGTGGTTTATTTACATTAAATGTGTATGTAACAGTTTCAGTATTTAAAATTTCCGGCTTTTCTGTGGGTTTTACGTACCAGTAAAATCTCTCGTCCTGGGTGTGTCAAAATCATACTAGACCGATAACTTCCTCATCTGAATAACAAAGCTACCTTATGATCTTATGATGTTACCTCGTTGCCTTCATGTACATACTGTGCTAAGCTGACAGACAATTGCTCTCATCTCATGTCTGATATTTCATTTTAAAAGGACTGCTGCCTCAGCTTAAATATAAGAAGATCCCAAATTTACACCAATACAAGTAAAAGTCGATGGAGTAAAAAATTCATGCACAATTATCCACGTTATTCAAATTTTAGAATTGATGTAGCACTTTTAAAATATCTAAAATTTGAAGACGACCAACCAAAAGGCGAAGAAACAACGCATTTTCTCATACCCCCCCCCCCCCCTTTTTTTTATTTTTAAATAAATAAATATATAAACGAGTAAATGAATGCTGTAATGTGCTGTTGGAATGGTATAGAGGAGTAGAAATGCTAATAATTCAGGTCACCGTGACCTGATAACCATACCCATGGACATGATGCGTGACCCCCAATTACCTGCGTGTCAGGTAAGCTGGTGGGGTGATTTTTTACCTCAATTAAAGTATCTGATTTTAAGGAAGGGAAATGTTGCGCCATGCTTAGACTACATCACGCAATCTTCAACAGTAATCCAGTGAATAAGTCATATTTAGTAATACAAATGTGAGTTTTAAAACCTTAAGACGAATTACATCCTTAATTTCAGCATTGGTTCCTCGTGTACCGAGTAGTCGGGTTAATTTATTAATATTATGATAATGATAGATATGGACTTATCCTATAACTTGGTGGAGGTGGCTGCCATCATTAACCCCCAAGGACCATGTGGGTGACCCTCACTTCTTCTTGTCCACAGAAGAGGCCCGTGATGAAGGGCTCTCTAAAACCCAAAGTGAAATCAAACTTTGCTGCCTTCCGGAAAGACATGAAGAAGATGATGACAGCCAAATCTCAGCCATCTGAAGAGGGGGACTCTCAAATCAAGACTTTTGAGGGCGGGTTTTTTAAGGTGTCCAGTCCAATCGGATCCGCAGGTTGGTGTCTTTCTCAATATTAGTTCATTAGATTGGGTCGTGATTGTAGTTAACGCCAAGATATATAAATCCATCTTTCTCCTCATGTCTTGCTATTATATGTTATATCCTTCAAATCTTTGACTTATTCTATAATGTCTGGAGTGTCTTGTTGTTAGCAATAGAACTTGTTCATTTGTCACAAGGGGTGTCCTTTACACCTGTAGAATTATAACTAAGAAACAGCATTATCCTGTTCCAAGTCTCTGGTTAACACCCATGGCTCCTTGTGAAGTATCCGCCATAGATAAAGCAAGGAACCTTACTGTGAATGGCTTTTTCTTATTTTGGCTGTTCAATGCCGCTTTTGATTTCTTCTTTGTATCTCCCATTTAATTGTATCGGACTCTCTTACTTATTTACTGATTGGGTTCCTGTGGTCTATTTGTGAGTTCATTTGTTTGTAAGTCCAATATTATTCTTGTTACTGTTGACTACTGTTTAACAAAAATGTTTAAAATGTATCAATACATCTTTACCTAAATATAATTCAACAGTTACTAATCTCATTTTTGCCGAAAAAGAGTTCCTCAACCGGCTATCGTTTGGTTTGGCAAATAGAGGAAATATAGACGTTGGGAAAAGAAAAGTACACTCTTCAGTAAAAGGTGGCTTTAGCTTCAATCTAAGAGCAGGTTTGTGTGCAAGTCACAGCACAGAGCTGGGAGGGGCTGAAGATAAGTCAGCGCTCCAGGCATTACGTTGCATTGATCAACACCTTTGACCAGTTTTGAGATGAGCTTTGTTGACTGCCGACCACCGATCATCGCTTCCGGCACCATATGTATTGAGCTATGAGTTTTGGGGTTGGAGAGAAAGAACCATGCCTCTTGGCTTGTTGCACAGACCTGGAAGTATCTGAAAACAAGGTCCACCTGAAGCTGGGTAATCACTAGACTGATGATCAAACATGATTGCTGTGGGAAGGGAGGCAGTGAAGAATAATCATGATACGCAAGGAAATTGGCTGGAAACGAACAGGGGCAAATGGGGCTGAGTTTTTGGGTACCTAAGAGCTATCAAGTTTACCGAGGGAGAGTAAGATTAGGCGTAACCAGCAGGAATTCAATGTGTGAATAAGTCTTATACAAAGAAGTAAGAATCAGTCAGCATTTCGTCATTCCATAATCTAGTCCCAGCCAAAACTTTTAGCTTCACTATATCATGTTATTCCTCCGGAGCCCCAGACTACATGTATTTATTGCTGGAACTTTTGATTGCAGTCTTAATAATTGTTTCTCTTTTTTTTTTTAATTCACAGGCAGGAGTAGGAAATCAAACAGCAACTCTTTCAAGCCCTCTAATTGTGAGGGGGAGTCAACACAAGGTGATAAGGGAGAAGCAACCAATAATTCTATGGGGTTGCCCAACGAGAGTAGATCCGAGGACCATGAGCTACCCACCTCTACTACCACTTGCCCAAAGAACAAAGAGAATGAACAAGCAACACCTCGCAAAAGTCACCCCCTGCCTATGCTGGCCAAGCGTCTCAGCTACTTGCCAGCTGTACCGAGCCCCCTGCTGAACGACATCACTCCCAAGAATGCTCGGCGGACACCAAAATGATCTGTGGGCCTGGTGGGTGGTAATGCATCTCAATGCTCTTGGGAATGTAATATATTCTTGTCCTATCCCCCTCTCCCTTGAATACTATCTATAATCATAAAGATCTGAGCCGTTGAGTCTAATATAATAATCTGTATACTGACGAGGGAGGTGGAAATATTCATTTGTGTTGGGGAAGGGGTTGCAATCGTGAATATTTTTATCTTAGAAAATATATTCTTGATTTGTCCTCTGCCCCCTCTCCCTCCCCACACACCCACTCACAGTTATATTGTTTATTACCCATGAGTTATATCAAGTATGCATGACTATTACCTCTTTGAATGGAAACAATAAACTTTCTTTCTCTTTGTCAGCAATTTCGCTGATAGGAATAAATCCTGTTCTTCAGCATATCCCTTTCTCATTGTGATTAAATATAATATATATATACTTTTCATGTGCACCATGCCAGGGATAATACAAATCCCTTCCCCTCCAGGATTGAATAGAGAGGCCACGTACTCAGCGTATTGTAAAAAGTTACATAGATCTGTGGAAACAAAATCTGTAGTCAATAGAGCCGTTTGGTTGGCTTCTAACTCGGACATACGCACACTTGCAGTGATCCAATACTTGGTTATTAAAGCGAAGGATGGGAGAGAGGTGGATCAAGCACTCAATGAAGCACAGTGGGAGGGGTGGGCAGTTTGGCACTGTGTTCGGGAGCGGGTGAGGAAGATATCATTAGCTGGCAACCTTTGTGTGCTCAATAGACCACAAAAATGAAAACGAAAGTAATAGATCTATTGTTTGTCTGCCTAAGACAAAGGTACTGAGAGGGGGGGAACAACAATTTAATCAAAGCACTGACAGGTGCCGATCGGCCCAGTGCATTGAGCATGTCATCGAGGATAATTCACTATAGAAGGGTTAAATGGGGACTTTACGAACAGGTGTTAAGATGGGATTGTGTTAAGCCACAATCATGCCAAAGCGGTCCCACTGTACACAATAGGAAAAATTGCATTTCCTTCAGGTCGAGGTAGGATGGGATCCCACACTGTACAGGGCAACCGGCAAGTCTTTTGATGAGCCAATGGCCTCCAGCGAGACGTGGTATTTTGAACATTTTGTGTTTATAAAGTTGTGTCCAAATTTCTTTTCAGTATCTTCAAATGAACAAGTTATACATAGACTTTTAACTTCAACATATAATTATGTGAAAGAGAGAGAAAAATTCTCCCTTGGCCTTTACAATCTACAATTTTCATTGGAGGTGACAATACACCAGTGTCCCTCCATTGCTGTCGAGGGGGACAATGTCGGAGGCTGTGGAAACATGAAAGGAAATGGGGTCTTGCCTTAGGCCAGCTGCCACGCTCTGTTTATCATCTCCATCTCCTAGGCCTTTTGGCTGTTGTCCACATTGTTTCAGTAGGAATAGGCCTACTAGTCAAGTTAATGTTCGCATGCTAAAGAGAAAACATCCGCTTTGCTCCCGTGTTTTTTTGTCTTATAACCTCGCCCACCCCGTCCTCATGTCAAACTTCCCTGTTTTTGTCTAAATTTCTTGAAATTTTATCAAAGGCAAAAACAGCTTCTGTTGACAGTCTTCAAGCTGCCACTGGCAGTAGCTGGTAGCTAATGTGTCAAGTAAATAGTGACTCTTCTGTACATAGTGACTGTATAGTCAGTGTAAGTAGAATTATTTGAATTTCTTTTTTCTTAAAAAACTGATACTATGTTGTGAATCACAATTGATAAGACAGTGAGTGTGAGACACTTGCATCCCCAGTAAAGGTATGTGTACTAGGAAAATGTGTAGACTTTACTTCATATAACTCATTCCGGGAAAAAAAACCGATATCTCTTCCGTTTTTCCCTCAAATCTCTTCATGTCCGAAATGTAGAAGTTGAGAGGTCTGCATCTGGCATATTCTCTAGCTTTCAAGCTTACAGATCATGCGGAAGTTGATGAGAAAAGGTTTTTGAAAAAAAAAAACAATGTATCAAAAAGGAATAGCATTCCCAAATCTTATTCTGTCAACCATTGTGGACAGCAGTGTAAAAGGATGGCGACAATATTTAAAGTTACTTCCTTCCATTCTACCGTAACTTGAATTAAATTCAGAATTTCATTTTAGGCATGTTCACCTGTAATAATGATGCTATTTATAATCCAAGTGTTATAGGATAGTTTTCTTAGTAGGTATATGAGTTGTTAAATATTTTACTGCTGGAACAAGCACAATACTAGCAGAGACTAGGATGAGCTGGTGGACTAAGCCAGTGTGAAAAGGTTAAGGTGACGTGAGATGTGTACATAGAGCCCACTTACATGTACTATTTATAATATAGTGTATGCATACAAAGAGCGTACTATTATAACACTATTTACTATTGGAAATGCAGCACTCTCCTAGTTTTGATAGAGCACAATGGTGGCCAGGTGTTATAGCTTGTAATTGTAATCTGTGAACGTGTGGAGTTCAAAGCTTGAATTGGTTGTGCTAGTTCTCTATGTCCCAAATCAATTATGATGTACTGAGTAGCTTGCGATGTGCATTTTGAGATTTAATAGATTTTCTTGCCAAGTCATGTGTAGCCATGCTGGTCATGTGCATGAAAGCCGATTCTCAGTTTTGAATGTTTTAAATCCTGTCTCACAACATAAATTGAACAGTTGACTATGTCTTTCTGGATAAACAGTGATATGCAGATGTGGTATAAAGTTCCTCATCACTGCAGAAACCAGTGACATCTGGATATAATTTGGCACCAACTCGCCCAGTGATATCTGGTTGACAGCTACTCATATCATCTTTGTTGACAGTTGCTCTCCTCTATAGAACCTACAGTGAAGTCTGGCAGGGACAGTTGGTTTGGGGGTCTCTGTGGTGTAGTGGTTAAGACACTAGTCTCAGAAGACAAAGGTCACGGGTTGGAGCCAAGATTTTTTTCAGTTTTCTCTGGCCCTGGCTCATGTGGAGTCGCCTTGTCCTATCAGAGACGGATGTTTAAAACATAGGTCCCACCTCTTATATAACCTTAAATGTGTTGAAAAGGGGTGGGAAACTC
>JAUEKS010383844.1:0-10980 GCA_031762815.1 Tylodina fungina | reverse complement strand
ATCACAGACAGCACCACAAGTCTCATCATCAGAAAAAGCACATGCTGTGCAACTCCTGCGGAGGCCATTGTCTTGACTGTACTGATCCCCCCTTTTGCCTTCACCACCACATTGTCTATATGTCGCTTGTGGGTCAATGCTCTGTCAAATGTGACGCCGTGTGTTAGTGTAGTGCAAGGCATCCGATCTGACATCTCCAAAACAGTAAGAAACAGATGAATGGTGTCTTGGCCTAGTCTATGGGATCAGGGACAATAGCTGGAAAATGTTTGATCAATTTGAAAGCCAAAGCCAGAGTCTGTCATATCATGGAATGCTGAGAGATAGATTTATTTAATATAATTATTGTTAGAAAATAATATTAGACAAATATTTGAAAATTAGGAGAACTAACTGCGAATAAAGTTATGTAGATCTACATTTTGATCTTGTGGGAGAAAACACTTAGCTTATGATCAGACAACTGCATCTTATGCATTACCCCATTATTAAATGCATAAAAGAAACCTATGTTTTCAACAAACTATACCAGACTACATATTCTCATAGATAACTCTTCATTATTACATATATTATATTAAGCATTACTCTTGTAATACAGGTTCCAAGTGTTTTACAAGTTCTTTGAAGTGTTTCCACTCTTTCAGGTAAATACATGTCAATGCTTTGGATACTTTAATTTTTCATCGTGAGACAGAATTGATAGAGTAGATGTATTAAATGAGCAGACATTATGTCTGAACCGTGGCATATGAAATTAATAGTTTTAAGTTAAGTAGTCAATCTGAAAGAAAATGCTCCAAAGACTAAAGGTTTCATTAAGTAAATTATAACACTGCATAAAGATAATGGAGGGATCAGCAGAAATCTAGGATGACAAAAGAAAAAAATTCACTTTAGAACACCTAAGAATGGACAATCTTTTACTCATATGGAGGAGCATTCAAGTCCATCTATGGAGGAGTATTGCCTCATCATTAGCAGTGCTAACACCCCTACGACAGTTATGGTCAAAGAACTGATGTGAGTGCAGAGACTAGGAAAGACATAGAAGTGGAATGAAACTAAAATCTTAAATGATAAAGTTACTTTTCTTTGTTTCTTTTATAACTATCCTTCTCATAATATTTATGACTATGTCATCAACTTAAATTGACTAAAATAATGTGAACTCTGGCCAACTATTTGAAATTTCAATACTAATTGATTTTCCTGCACAATTAAATCTTCCAAAAATATAAAATTTCATAGGGAGTGGAAACAGGAGGAAAAACAGGTCTTAAGTGAATTTCAGCATCAAAATATCTTTTTAGTTCTTCAAATGTACAAGGCTCAATGTTAATAGAGAGGTAGTTGAGGAAAGTGTAGGAGAGGGCTGTGCTCTAGAGTATTAAATGGTCCAGGTACCTGTCATCACTAAAGGTTTCTTACCGTCATATGCAAAGAAGTTGGCCTTTCCTCGTGAATCCATAACTTGCTCCGATCGAGTGTTCACATTTTCTAGCATAGTACTGTAGTTCCTCAATAAGTGTGGACGGAACTTTACTTCAAACTTTCCTTCCTTTGGGAAAGAGAACACATATTCTCTGGCTAGGAAATCTCATTATTATAGATCTTTCTTCACTATCAGACTTTTGTGTTCATTTTTTTCTTTGTAACATCAAAGTAAATCACACTTGAACAACAATTCAATAAAATTCTCCTACATATAATATAATATGACGCATTTCTATTGAATTTACACTGTTATTTTATAACTTAGTTTGATACACATAATTCCTCACACAAGTTGTGTTAGAAGTGAAGTAAAATGAAGAAAACAATTCCAAATTTCTCTATGCGAATGATGCATGTAGGTCTAGAACAAATCTTTGTGCCCCAAATTCTGGCTTCCCTGTAGGAACACATTGAAACCAATATTTTGCGACAGCTCTAAACTTTTTCATATGTCATGCCACATAGCTGAGATTTTACAATCTTGCAGCATAAGACTTGAAACATTCCTAGAATGGGAGTTTGTCGCAGTTTCTTTCACCCAGTAAAGAACAGCAACTAGGATATGAGACATGCAATGGATCTAAGATACTACTGCTTGAAATAGAACCGCACTTTTATCTATCTGTTTTCCGCTACGTACATTGTTGCAAGACATAATGAATTGTGTATTTAAGAGATTTTATCAATGCAACCTCCAAGGATATGTCAAATTCCCTTTTGCAGGGGTTGCCAAAGCAAATATTTATTTGCCCAGATATAAAAAATTTGCTTTAATGGTGGGATGCTTTTCCTAATGCTAACTTTCACTATTGGTCCCGGATAGGGCCCAATGCCAAAACATTCTGCTTTGCACACTTCGGTGGCTGGGCGAGGATCTTCAATATGGGTCAGGAAATAAAGAACTTAAGAATTTTTTAATTTGCCCTAAACAATGTTGAATACCTATTCTTTTTTCAATTTTGACTGCCAAGAATTTTTAAACGTATGTAACATACAAACGGGATCACTTAGTTAAACCCATCGTCAATAGGGCCTTACAGCATGAAAAATTCTCACTAGCCAGAGGTGAGGACTTTTTTGCAGAAAAAATTCATCCTTTCTGGACCAGAGATCAAACCCGTATATTCAGGTGAAACACCTACTACCTGATTCGTTCCCCCAAGGTATACAGCACAAGGATACAATGGTGAATATCTAACAGTATGTGCAGAATAACCATAGGAACATACAACACCCATTAAAATTGCCAATTGAGAGAATAGTAAAACCATTCATCATCCTTGCAAACAAGGCACAGAAGCAATGTCTACACACTTTATGTTTTTTCCATGCAGCCTAGTATAATGATAACCTCCGAAGTAAATCTTGTCTCTGTTCCTCTGTGTTGCCAGTATGTTTTTATTTCAATTGAGCATGGCTCAATGAAACATCGAAGAATTGTACGTTTGGGTATTCACAAGAGTTTGTTTGTCTGTCTAAATGTCAGTTATGATGACCATGCGACAGTACTGGGTTACATGTGCACCAGTAGAAAGGATGTGTTCCTGGACCTGATGATGGGAGCAACAATTATACTGGCTAGATATCCTTCCGGATACTAACCGAGTGTTATAGACCCTGTATGTCCCAACTTTCACCTTCCCACAAGGCTACTCTTACAACAACACCCAGGGTATGTGACCACACCACTTTAAGTCAGTGAGGTATGACCATGCTACAGGTGTTACTGGGTTACATGATACCAGTAGCAAGAAAATGTTCCCTGACCCGATTCATGGGAAACACACCCTAAACTAAATTCTGCCTCAAATGCACAACTATCAGTCAATTATACAAAAAAACAGCCTGTTCACCTGTCTCTACCACACAAAAATCACACTACTTACCTCAAAACTTGGCTCATCAGTTGTAACATGAAAGCCATTAACTAACCACTGCCTCAATCCTCCATTCAATACAGATACTTTGTCATGACCGAACAACTGTGAGAAGACAAAAATAATAATTATCATCATCATCATCATGAGCTATTTAGGCATTTCAAGTGTTAGTGATCCCAATTATCCCTTCATGATAATTTTTTAGCAAGGCTCATTCAAGGGTTGAAAATTTGAAATCCAACGATCTTGTACCTACTTTAGCTATAGAGAATGGCAGAAATACAAGGTCATTCCCATATTAACTTAGTTACGTGTATTTACGATGAATATTTAATTCTTGCACCTAGGATTATTTTATCACTTAACTAATGGAACAACATATATAGTCAACTTTACGTAACAATATTTTCCCTAAGTTTCAGTATTTCTCCCTTTCTATTTTGAGCTGATTGCATAGGTAATGTGTACAGCAGAAATACATAGGTACCATCATCATCAAATCTTTATGGGCTGTAATCCCAGATAACGCGTCAACCTGTCTTAAAACGCAACATATTACTGTAGGGGTCTCTTTCTCATTGGTTTCAAAGCAATGGTTTTTATGGGTAGATGCCTTTCCTAGTGCTAACTAGATTGTTATAGACCACGGGTGTCTCGACTACCACCTCCCCACTAAAAAAACCAGTACATGCCCTCATTATTATGTGTCATTGAGGCATTGCCATGCAACAGGTGGTACTGGGCTCCATGATACTAGTATTAATGAAATGTTCCCTGACATGACCTATGTATTATTCTAATAATATATTAGTTTTGTGAAAGTCCAAATTTCACCCGCAACTATATTCTAATTTTTCTATTGACGGTTGAGGCTCAGGTAATGTGGGTCAAGATATATTACATACAGAACCACTAGATCCAGTATAGTCTATGTAGGTATAAATGGAGCAGCCAAATCCTCAAAGTGGGGAAGATCAAAGAGGAGAAGATTTTAAACATTAAGTAAAACACAGTTGGAGCAGAAATAGAAGAGTAAGATATGGATTTTCTGTGAAGATCCCTGGCGAAGGGAAAGATGGACAAAGAAGATAGAATATCAAATCATTAAATCTGTATCAAAAAGTACTACCCATGTCTTTCAAATACAAAGTTCTTTACAGAAATGGATTATATCAAGTTTTACATATCTCACCAAAATGTTAAACCATATGGATGATGTTGGCTAAATTTAAGTTTTCAGTAGAAGACAAGTAATTCTTTTGACCTGTCAGTTCTTTTGACTTGTCAGATAACATGTCATGCAGCTAAGAAATGTTGTTTAGCTTAGAAATCTCAATGGATGTAATCACATTCTTTTTTTTTATTTGAGTTAAAGTTTTATGTCACTTGCAAAACAAATAGGTTATGTAAGTGACAGAGTGTGTCTTCAACTCTCAAAACACACTGAAAACACAAATCAATAGAATTGAGTCCATGGTGTGGGTTGGAGACTCTGAATGAATTGTGTTGCCCTGTGGTATACTGCAATGCCACATCAGACATGAAGTAATCCAATGGACCCATTTCATAGGTTTTGTTATAAAAGCTACACCCTCATAGACCCTCCACCTAATCTACAAATTAAATTATTCATAATTACATACATGTATTATAAATATGTATTTACACGGAATAAGAACCAGGTTCTGAAGGATGATTTGGTGTCTTGTCTGTCATATGCGACGACATGAGTGTGGTTTGATATGCCCAGACTCTCAACATAGTCTTGAAAGTAGTTGTCGTCTGGGATGGGAAATTTCACTGATGTCCCAGTGTGTCCTGGACTTACATGCTTCAGATCAAAGTGGACAGACTGAGGAATGTGGGAGCTGTGAAGCAGTAAAAGACAATAATCCATATAAAACATCATCTACCTTATATAATAATGTATGCTTATATTAACAATCAGTTTAACATGTCAATAGCCCTAACAGATGGGCCTATTGATAATCAAAAAGGCTAATACAATCATTCAAATAGATCTTTTTTCTATTGTTGTCCCTGACTACAGACATTAGACAAAGACACCACATACCCCCTTTAGGGATCTCTTTCTCATTTGTTTTGCAGCAAAGGTTTTAGTCTTATGACTGGATATCCTTCATAGAGACTACAAATATTTCAGCTTTGACCTGCCCAAAAGCCAGCTATTATGATGTTTACCTCACTTTTTATGCCAGTGAGGCATATATAATTCTTAAAGTAGTCTTTTCGAGTCATTTGGCTCCTAAGACCGGAGCTTTTTTTATCCCGGTATCAGTAGCATGAAGCGGACAGTGACAGATTTTATCCATCACTTTCTGGATAGGATGCTAGTGTATCACAAAATACTTTTCCAGTCGAAACTGAACCCATTTGCTTAAGGAAAAACACATGTGTCAACGATGGGCCTCGAACCCAGTACCTCTTGGTCCACAGGCCAGTGCTCTATCCACAAGACCATAGTATTATGAGCATTTAAACGCTTTCAATAATATATTATATTCAGAGCAGCTATCCCGTTTTTTCATTCAAAATAACTCAAACATTAATGCTTGACCAACCTAAACAATATTATTTAGAAAGATGTTAATGAACACATGGGTTGTGACAAATAAGTTTTAACTAAAATGAAATGTCATAAAACAGATAGTTTTCTTTTTATCATACATAAAGAGTATACCTACACCTTGTAAAAGTCCTTATAACCATCTACTTCCGGATTAGGCATCCATGATGTGTCCAAAACTCTGAGACTTTGTCCCAAACCTGCAGCTTTCTTCGTAGATAATGTACTGATCTGTTCTTTTAACCATGTGCTGGTAACTAATGTGGACAGCTTTGAAATTGTCATTGTGAAAAATGTATCACAACTTTAAACTAATTTATGTCTGAAAAAGAAATTAAAACAGGAACTCAGGTCATGGTGATAAGACGAAAATATGTCAGGAGAAGAAAATTATACTAAAAATGATATCATTTTTATGTAACATGTAAGTGCATCGCTTCATCACTGTCTAGATATTTGCAGATAGATCATCATCATCAATATCACGGCACAAATTTTCGCAACAAATCGGGGTTCGTCGGTTCATAAAACAAAGAACAGTTTCCACCTTTAGATGATAACTTCCCGCCATCTCTTTCTATCAGATGCATCATTTCTGCCGATTCCTCTACTTATAACATCTCTATCAAATATCTCTGCCCAATGCAACTTTGGCCTGGCTCTTTCATACCTCTATCAGCTTTCATTTCTAACATATCTCTTATCATATTCCCTAATGGACAACACAATACATGACCTAACCATCTTAGTTTTTGCATTTCTATAACTTTTTCTATACTTTCAACCCCAAACTTATTCCTAAACTCATCGCTTTTCATTCTATCTTTCAAGGTTACTCCATAAATCACATAAATCAATCTTAAAATTCTCATCTCACCACATAACATAAACCTTAATTTTTCTGCCTCTTTTAAAGTCCAACTCTGGGCCCTGTAAACTAAAACCGCTCTAATACATGATTTATATAAGGCACCCTTCAATCTTAAAGACAAGCCTTAATCGTACAATAGACTACTTAATTCTCTAAACTTATTCCACATAAAATGTATTTTAAAATTCAACAACGATAGTAGTTCTACCTTTCTCTTCACTCCTAGATAACAAAACTCTTTAACTGTTTGACTCTCTATCCCATCCCCATTTACAACAATTTTTTTCATCTACGGTACATTAGGAGCAGGCTGATTCATACTCACGATACTGCTATAACAAATTAAACACTTAAATTTACTAACTTGAGCCAAACTAGACTTAATACCTGTCAACCCACTTACTACATTCAGAACAATGAATTGAATTTTGCTTTACTCTAGAACTACATACACTACAAGGATCTATACTTGAGATTTCCTTAGCCGTAGCTATACCATCTACTTTCCACCATTTTGTCTTCTTCTTATACTCTTAACCCTTTCTTTTCCATTACAGTTTCCACATACAGTAGAGTCCGCTTAAGGTCAACACCCAGGGACTGAGGAATATTGTTGACTTTAAGCAAGGTTGACTTCAACCATTTTCAGGGTAAATAACCATGACTCTCATTCTTATTCTCTCAGGCTAGAACTGGAAGGACATTGTTTCATTCGCTTTTTCAAACTTGTCGATTCTTGACGATTTTTAGGACTGCTCTTGTGCACTTCAAACTTTTTTCCTATGTCCGTCATAGACTGGCTCCTTGAGTCGACGTCCTTCAGTAATTTGATTTTTTCTTCCAGCATCAGTAGATTGTATTTTTTGCCTGATGCAGCCACTGTGATAGAGCAGATCCAGTGGTTGCTTTTAAATTGCGAGAGAGCAAAGTAAAATAGAGTAGGCTATGCGATCGATCGCAAAGTGTATACGGTGATAGATTTCAACCGAATGGCCGAGGCCGATGTTACGATGATAGTGATAGTGGTGTAGATCTTGCCTGGCAACTAGAAGTGGGTGTGTTCGCCACACATGTGTTCGCATCACAACTATGGGATGGGTAGAGCAATACGTCTTTGTCTCATCCAGGCTTGCACAATTCACAAGGGCCGGGGCTTACAACAATTGGTATTTACATCATAAATTGCATCAGAATTGTCTATTTTAGCAGCCACGTGGCCACATGGTGTTAACTTCAAGCGAGATTGCTGTTGCATTTGGTGACTTTATACGAAATGAAAATATTTTATTATATAGGAGAAAAAAATGGGACCATCGAGGAGTATTGACATCAAGCGACTTGCCCTAAATAAAGCATGTTGACTTCTCGCGGACAACTGTATCTTATTTTCTTAATCTAAGCATGTCTTTCCAATTAACACTAAATCATCCGCATACAAAAGTTTGTACACCTTGTTTATTTTCGGCAACTATTTCATTGACCACAATATTAAATAAAAATGGGCTTAAAACTGATCCATGATGAACATCAACATTTACTTTACAACTAGACAAAGTACCCTCTAACTGTATACATGTCTTGACATTGTCACACATAGCCATAATTGCCTTAATTAGACGTTCATTTACTAATTTCTTCCTCAATGTTCATGGAATTAACTCTCTTGAAACGGTATCAAAAGCTTTGCCAAATCTATAAAACCTAAATATAAAATCTTTTCTTATTTTCTTTTCTATATTATTATTATTATCTGTCAATACAAAATTTGCATCTCCAGTTCCCTTCCCAGGCAAACACCTGGGTACAACTGAGTCCTTCAGGATTTTCTTGAAAACACCCATCGACTATTTTTCTCCTGCGTTCTAATAACTTAACAGATCTATAGTTGCTACAGTCTAATGTGTGACCCTTGCCTTTATAAACCTATACAACCTTTACTCCAATGAACATATTGCATGTATATCAATTGAAATAATTCTATCAGAAATTCTTCTAACACCAAGTCCTATATATCTTCTAATTCTTGCTTTAATAAAACCTTCTTAGCCCGATGATGTGAACCCGATGAGCCATGATCGTGGCTTCTATAGGGTGGATTTAAACTTCTGCGGTTATGTCTATGCTACCATCGGTAACGTGCTGAGCCTTGTCTAATTTTGTGATCTAAAAACAATGACCTTTCGTTTCGTAACCAACATTGCCTTCTTCTCATCAGGCAGTGATATGTCAATTATAGTACTGACCTAGATTATTAGCTACAATTTTCATTGCGCAAAATTTTTTTAGGTGCCATGCTGTGTAGGTAGCATCTTCAATCTTACCGAAATAAGCTTCATGTCTATTCCTGCCTTACGGCAAGGATAAGGTCTGCCATTAATTTCTTGTTCAGAATTGGCCACATCACAACAAATTCTATAATTCTGATCTAGAGTGAAGGAGCTAGCTCTCGCGCACACCCACCTCTCGTGCACATTTGCAATTGTCGATCAATTGCTAAGAAAATTCCGCTGTTTGTTCCGCCAGCACGTATTACACATGCGCTGTAATCATTTCCTGCTGTTTTGCAACCATTGGAAAGCCAACCAGCTTTCATTTATGGCTTCAGTTACAAGAATATCCACCTGAATTGAAAGGTAAGCACATTTTTCTGCCATTTTTAATTTTAGCTAACGGATGTTGTGATATTACTTAGTGGTACGGAATTATGGTCTTGAGGCCAAAATCTGGTCACTGGCCTCTATTTGGTCGGGGACATCTTTCCTATTTCTAGTGGAATTTCACGTGTCTGAACTAGTCTGTAGCTGTAGTCTTTATTGCTGTTTTGGGACTGTGTGAGCCAGAAGTCGCACAGTCACCAGGTTCTTGCTTTATACACAATGTAAACTGAGCAGTAACCATGTCTTTCGTTATATTATGCTTTTGTTGCTTTCACCCTATAGTGTGGGTGTTTGGTTTGGGTGTGTGTGTGTGAAAGTGAGAGGGAGGGGAGAGGGAAGAGATATATCGAGAGAGGGAGCAAAAAGGCGGGAGGGGAGACAACTTACTTTGACATTGATATGACATATTTATATTATAACTATATATATAACTAAAATATACTCTTTTATACCTGAATTTTGTTTCTCAGCTTTGTTATACAGTGTGTAACTGCTGATGCTAGTTATTTGATAAAGTTAATTGAGTGCAAAAGTGCTTGACTGGCTGCGCTGCGCTAACAATGGATTGGCTGAGTGAGTTTTTGACATGAGGTGTGGTCACAGTGCACGAGTTATGGGAGAACACTGGGATTGAGGAAGACATTGTTATGTTACAAAACAACTTTGAAAACCCCAACGTGGATTAACTTGAATTTAAAAAATGGATTCAAACACATTTCAAGGTCATTTACAGTGTTCTTTAATGACTGCGCGAGAACTGGGACACAGAATGCGGGACATCAGGCATTGCCCATATCACTGCGCGAGACGTGAGCATAGTGGGGATTGCGATGTGGTCGCACGAGAAAGGGTTGTGTGCAAAATTGAATAACCCAGCCAGCAGCGCCACCCCATGAATTGCTCAAGGAAAGATAACTCGACATGGTAGCAAAAGAATGGGGAACTGACGCAAAGAGCGCGAGTTAGAAGAGTGACTTGCCCTTCCATGGCGTTAGTGCACAAGAAGGGGAACATTCACTCTAGATCTAGAAATCTAGATTCTAGAGGGTCTAATCTAGATATATCTAGATTTAGATTAGACCTATCTTCTAAATCTAGACGTCTAGAGTAGAATACAGCATACTTCCGGTGAGGAGGCAAACACGATCTTTTGAGTTTGCAATAAATATTTCCTATTTCTACACATTTTAAAACATATTTACTCTACTCAACCTTGAAATTCATACAATAACAGCATTTTAATATATTTCCAATTTTGCACATTTTAGTCTTAAACTGTATTTAAATTTAAACACCAGTTTAAATCATTTTCAGACCATGGCCCGACCATCCATTTCTCTCAGATCTAGACCTTGGGCTGGCTCCCAACCACTTGAATCACCATTTGTGATTCTTTGTGGGCAGGCATGATTGGATTCTTTGCCCACTGATCGATACTATCGGGATATGTGGAGCTGAACCCGGGACCCTGCTCAGTCAGATATCCTT
>JAUEKS010383511.1:0-10992 GCA_031762815.1 Tylodina fungina | reverse complement strand
TTCTTCTTCTTCTTCTTCTTCTTCTTCTTCTTCTTCCTCTTCTTCTTCTTCTTCTTCCTCATGCTTTTACTCATTTGCTCCTCCTCACCTTCCCTTCCTCCATCGTCATTGTGTACTTCGATTCTACATCAGAAAATGTTCACAACCACATAGAATAGCAGAAATCCATCATTAACAATTTACGTTTTTACAAGAACTTCCATCGCACATTTGTACATGTAGGTCTATTGTCCAAAAGTAAATTGACGTGTTGGCCGTATCAATCTGTATATCCACAGAGTGATCTTTAGATGTTGTGGAAGACTTTTTTCTCCGATATTTGATCATTGAATCGCTTCGCCCTTCATCGCGATAAATCTTTGAAACACCCGCTGTCGGACACATAGATCTACTGTGTCTTTATTTGTTGATTAGGTTTCTTGCAACTGCTGTGACTAACCAAGACTACCAAACGAAAAAAAATGTTCTTTCTGAGGAGGTACGACAATTAATTGCCATCCTGTGCTCAAGGATGGAATCAATTCTTCGTAACACTGAGGCCGTTTTGATCAAACTCTCAACCCTTACAATAAGGCATATACTTTTATTTCTTATAGCATGGTGTTGTAACCCTCATCTCCACCCCCACCCCTCCCCCCATCCCCCACCCCCGCCCCCAACTAAGACAAAAATCCCCACCTCTCCTCCACATGTTTGATTTACAGCGAGTGGTGCAGGTACTAGGAAAGAATAACACGCTGATTTTGGTAATGGGATTAAGGTGTCCTATTCAAAATATAAATTGGAATAATACAAACTGGTGGAGTGGGCATCAAATGAATGAGACAGCGGGAGACAGACTGGTACTAGAGAGAAAGATCTAGAAAAATAGCGGTGGCTCCAAAATATAAAAAGAGTTCTTCAAGGCCATTCCCACTAAGCACGAAACACATGTTTTCAGTTCAAGAGAGATAGACCGCTCATATATGACTCAGTAAACATATGTTTTCAATTCAAGGGATATATTAGCGCTATATAACTCAAGTGCATGAATATCTTGTCAGTGAGATCTTCAGGAAATGGATTTGACATTACCTGTCCAAACGGGAGATGGGCATACGGATGTCTTTTCTCTTTGTTCTCAGGTGTGAATCTCTCAGGTATGAACTTCTCCGGTTCTGGCCAGTACTCAGGATTCATATGGATGCCACACTGGGGTTGGGTCGACAATTGAGTTAGGAGACATCCCCACAAAAGGAATGGAGAATAAAGTAACTACATGTACTACTGACCTTCCATTTCCTCATCTCCGAATTTTCAACCTTCTCTTTATGTCTTCGCCATTCTCCTTTTCTTCGCAATTACTCTAATACACTATCGAAATCATTTTCAGATTTTTATGTATATCTACACTCCATTAAAATTTGCTTCCCTTCGCATGTTCCTCTCCTCGTCCTTCTAACAGAGTTTTCTTCTTCTCCCTTCTTTTTTCTGGCTCCTAATCCTTCTTCCTCCTCTCAATATTCTTTCTTTTTCTTCTCCGCCATCTCCTTTTATATTTTTGGGGGCTCCTAACCAAAACTATAATAAAAACACGTCCTTTTTCTTATCCGCCTTCTCCTTTTATATTTTTCTGGCTCCTAATCCTTCCTCCTCCTCTCAATACTCTTCCTTTGTCTTCTCCGCCTTCCTCCATTTATCTTATTTCGTGAAGTTTGGAAACTGAAAAAAATCAATATCAACTCACTACAGGGAAGCTGACTATCATTCCTTTGGGGATGTGGACACCGTCGATCTCAACGTCTTCGTTGCACACCCTGTCCATCAGAAACACCGGCGGGTACAAGCGCATGGCCTCATTCAGACACATGTCTATATAGGTCAAGGACTGGACGCTATCGTACTCTGGAAATTTTCCTTTGAGTTTCTCGTCTATCTCTTCCTGCGCCCTCTTACAGCACTCGGGGTTCATGGCCAACAGGAACAAGGTGAAGGACATAGCTGTGGCCACGGTGTCGAAGCCGGCTAGGATGAAGATCGCACTCTGGCCCTTGGAATGGAAAACACCATCAATTGGGTCCCTAGTTTAAGTTTGGGTCCTCATATACACATCGGTGTTTGAGAACATTTGTCTTCGTTTCTCAAGGATTAGCTTACATGTTCAACACAATTTACCGTATAAAAATCATCGGGTGTCTGGTAAAGAACTGACGATTGTAATAAAGGGGTAATAAAAAGAGATATGTAAGATCTAAAAAGAAATGTTGCGCTTTAGTTTAGTGTAAGAAGCGACAATGCACAATGGCTAAGTGGTTGGTATTCTGTTTAACGAGCCAAAGGTACGCGCTTCGTGCTCCGCTCAAGGAAATGATGTATCTTATTGGTGCCAACTGGGTACTTTGGAATATGAAAGCCAGCGCTCTACCCAAGCGGGTTATAATTCAATACGTCCCGTGTGTGCATTACGCACGTTTAAGAAGTTTGGTAAATTGAACAGTGAGACCAATCATATGTCATTAGCCATCTGAGCAAAATATTATCTTCATTCAAAAGAAAAAAACTTTTAGCCATTTACAATTACAATACTTAGCGATGGGTGTGCATCGTCAATCTACGATATGTCTAAGACACCATGTATTAGCGCATGGTTCATACAAACGGTGCCCATACGACTCAGGTACTGGGTTATGGATCTAAAATTACAACAACAAAAAATCTTCGCGGAATTTAAAGCGAAGATAGAACTAAAAAGGCAAAATGCATGAACAGAGCAACAATCCATGTAGTAGAACACGGGCATGGATCCAAATTGACAATGAAACTTACCTGAATATCGAGGTAGCTCAATTTAATCCGGCCACTCTTTGCTCCTATCGCGTTCGCCTCTTCTGTCGTCATGTTATCATTTTCTTCATGATCTTCTCCTTGAGCATCCAAGACCAGCTGAAGGAAATCGTGTCTGTCCGTATGTCCTTTGTTCATATCTCGTCGGGACTCTATTGTTTGGTCAACGAACTTACTGAAGAAGCTCATAGAATCGGGAGCTAATGCCCCAACACCCAATTTTCCGGCAATTCCCACCAAGAAGGGGAACAGTATTTGAAACATTAGAAACTTTTCAACACTTTTAATAACATTGTTCGCCTCTTTCCAAAATTGGTTGTTTCTATCTTTGAGTGAGTCGATCTTTACCCCAAACCCTGTGCTGGCAATGACGTCGATCGTGTAACATGACAGGACATCTTTCAGCTCCACTTCTTCATTTCTTTCTTCTTTCTCCTTTAAGTATTCTACCAGAACCTTTGTGTTTCTCTCAATGTGTTGGAACATTCTCTTGAGCTTCCCAGTGCTGAAAGTTGGACTGACTATCGCCCTCACGTTCTTCCAGTGGTCATCTGGGACATAAGACAATACATGGACAGTGAAAATCAACAGACGTTCAGTGCTAACACTTCATATATGATCATTGGAGCATTAAAAAAACTATTAAAACCACAATAAACAAATACTGATAAAAAGTACTTATCTCTCCTTCTTCTTTCGTACGTTCTTTTTATCAGGGTTCTCCACAGGGAATTTTTCTGTCTCCACAGAGTCTGGTCCTTGGTGTCCTGTTCTTCCTTTCCTGCCTCAACCATGGCTTCCTTGATGCTGTACATCTATCTCCTC
The DNA here is from genome assembly GCA_031762815.1 of Tylodina fungina. Taxonomy (NCBI): domain Eukaryota; kingdom Metazoa; phylum Mollusca; class Gastropoda; order Umbraculida; family Tylodinidae; genus Tylodina; species Tylodina fungina. Next base: position 7,344 of record JAUEKS010383511.1, on the reverse strand, counting down.
TTTGTTCTCTTCCGCGTTCTATTTCCAGCGCCATTATTCCCACGTAGTCTTAATCCCTCCTTTTCACATGTCCGAATTGTTTTAATCTACCCTTTCTTGCTTTCTTTGACCATTTCTTTGACACCTAGAGTCAATTTATCGTTTCGTTTCTTATTTTGTCCTTTCTTGTCTTTTCCATCATCTCTGCCACATCCAATACCTTTGTGAGCGGTAGCGTTTCTGATCCGTACTGTATGACTGGTTTAACCATTGTACTATTCATTTTCCCTTTCACCACCATGAACACCCTTTTATCACGCAGAAGTCCTGTTACCAACTCCGTCCATTCCATGCACCTTACCTGGATTCGCCTCATGACTTCTATATAACTTCTCCATCGCTCTGTAACGTTGACCTTAAGTACTTAAACTCTTCTTTCTCTGGCACTTCCTGGTTCTGCAATGTCCTTTGCTGATGCTCCTATATTTTGTTGATGCAAATGTATTCAGTTTTTGTTTTGCAGTTCTTCATTCCCCTCTTTTATAATGCTTCGTCTCAGTTTTCCCAATTCCTCTTCTGCCTTGCCCTTCTCTTCGTGTATCAATGCTACGATAGAGCTGGTTGGCTAAGTGGTAAAAGCACTTTCCTTTCACCTCGGCGACCGGGGTCCGATTCCATGCGCTCTTCAGTCTACCCAGCTGTAAATGGGTACCTGGTCCTCTTCAGGGTCGGGGACGGTAAAGACAGCGAGGGAGAGAACTGGGCACCGCCCTCAATATGCTGGCCCAAGAACAATGAAGGCTCGAACATTTCATTCTCCTACGACCGAGAGGTTATAGGACTACCTTTACCTTTTTACATCGTCTGCAAATAGCATGTTCCAGGAAGCCTCCCATCTCACTTGCTCCGTAAGCTGGTCTATCAACATAATGAACGGAACGGACTCAGGGATTACCCCTGATAGAGCCCATCTTGCTTCTCTTAATGGTTCTGTTTCTATCGCAGTTCTGGCTAGTGTTCCACTACCCATGAACAGATCGTATATTAATTGAACGTATATCGGATACACCCTTCTCTCTCGTGCAGTACCACAATTTCTCTTCGGGAACTCAGCCATATGTTTTTTCGGGGTCAATGAGAACGCAATGGAGTTTTTTCTGTCCTTTTTCTATATTTTTCGTTTTACTCCTGAGAGCAAATGCTGAATTCGTTGTGGACCTTTTTGGCACGAAGCCAAACTGCTCTTTGCATACTGTAACATCTCTGTCTTCTCTATCACACGTTTTCAAATTTCGATTGCGTGACTCGTCAACTTGATGGCTCTATAATTAATGCAGTTCTGTGTGTCCCCCTCGTGGTCGTGTGATCTATCGGTACCAAGATAGTTCTCCTCCATTCCTCAGGTATTATTTTTTCTTTCCTATGTGGTACTGGCATGGTAATTATTTTTAAACAACAGTGCTACCTAAATCTTCGAAGCTACTAAGTAAATTCGAGAATGGGATTGAATAAATTACATAGTATGTATTGCAATTTTTACATTTTCCACACTGACAAAATTTGTAAGAGAAGCTTAGCAATTGTGCACTGTTTATTTTCAGCATTTTGCAAACCGGTTGTTAAACTGTTGACGAAGTTTGGATTATTAGGCATCTTCAGATACACCTTTTCAGAATGTGACAACACATAATCAAACCTGGGTTACCTTTGAGATTTGTGAGTGCATGATCCATTGGCTCTACTGTTCCAAGTACTCTCCTATTGACGAAGAAGTTGAAGTTTTTCACAAAGATATCGCGGATCATATCCAAGTCCCTGATATATAGTGTTGGTTTCCCGAGTACAAACAAGCCGAAAACCTGATGATGACACAGACATAGTACGGTAAGCAAATAGATAATATGATGCAAAACATTATCAGACTTACATTGTAGACTTTAAAACTCGCATAAAAACAACAACTCATTAGTGGGGATCTCTGTGGCGTAGTGGTTAAGCCACCGGCCTCAGAAGACCAAGACGAAGACCAAGACGAAATTCGTGGGTTCGAGCCCCGGTTCACCCAAGATTTTTTTTTTCAGATTTCTCTGGCCCACGGCTCGTGTGGAGTCACGTACTATCGGAGACGGACGTTAAAACGTAGGTCCCATCTCTGATATAAATGCGTTGAAAAGGGGTGTAAAACTCAAGTCATTCATTCATTCATTCATTCATTCATTCATTCATTCATTCATTCCCATAGCACACTTCAACCGTCAGGTCACTGGAAAATTGGCGTTATCGGCCTGCCGTCCCTCCGCCCTTACTCTCGCCTACCCGCTCAAACTCACTCAGCTTCCAGACTCCCCATGGACTTTCGTGTAGTCCTAGTTTTATTCACAACCTGGATCTTGAAACTTGCCAGCGAGCAATTCTACATGCAGTGGAATGACGGTATATACCAGCAGATAGTTCGACTGCGACAATGATTTGAAGGCTCCCCCCACCCCCTTTGTTTTATTCTCTCACATCCTCACAGGCTTAACCACAATACAAACCCTTCATGCGGTTATACTATGCCAGTGTCCCAGATAAAGTAGCGGACTGCACGAATGAGCATTGTGCGTTACTTAGCGGTAGATTATTTGGTCTCGAAGGTTAGCCTATTCCATTCTTAGTTTACTTTCTGGTCAAGAAAAAAAGGGTACACATCAGAAATATACATAAGTGTTATCTTTAAAAGAAATCCTTAAAAATAGCTACACCAATTTATTCTCCACCAGAGGCCGTATAAATTGTATCGACTTTGTCTCTAGGGATGACAATGGAAACCCCCTGAATCAGCTACATTGTTTCTTAGGGTTCGTTCCTAAGCTTTTCCTCCTATCGTCTTCCAGAATGCATCACTACAGAAGTTTCAATTGCCGCAGGTCATGACTGATGGCAAGTGGTCAGCTTAGCCTACTTCTAGGCCTTCCGTAGGTTGGCCTCTGCTGCAACTCTACTGGTTGTTCCTTATACGAAATGCTCATAAATCTTCGGTAACATCTCATTTCCAAGGCTTGTGTACGTCGTTTGGGGCTTTGCAGTTACTACCTAAGCATAAACTGTATAAATGCCCCCAACGGCTCTCCTGTCGCTATAAATGGTGTTAACCCGCCAGGACATTTAGATCTACGTCTCCAAGCGCAAGTCCAACAATACAAGTTGAAGGTGTAACGGGTCGGGCATGTCATGCAGTGCCGAATGACGTGTGGGAGGAGGGGGGGGGGGCATCCGCCGGACCTTCCATGACATGACAGGGTGTGGAGGCTGAAAACCGAAGCAGCCAGAGTGAATGGGAAAGGAGACTTGCTTGCAGCTCGTGCGATCAAAGCATCACGTTACATGTACCCTCTGGACTCACACGAACTGTCGAATCAATCTGGTTCAAGCTAACAAACCACTTGGGACTAGCAATAGGCTGTGCGTAGGTATAGAATAAAATAGAAGTTCCAGCATGCAGAAGCAATTGCACAGGAGGAACAGCGTCGAATCGGCGCCTCCTCAAACGCACGCGTCTTGCCGTCTTATACCCAGGCAACATATAAAATTACCAACTTTCTATTCATCTGATATTTCCTATTCATATAGTTGCTGTCGCTGATGTTGTAGAGTGTCTCTTTGATATTATGAGAAGCGTATGATGCGTCTAACAGGCAGCGCCTGCTCCCACAACTTTCCGAATGCTCCCTATTGTAAAAAGCTAAGAGTCTGTAATAATAATAATAATATAATGGGGATAAGCTCTATATAAACAGACTTAATTTATAATTACTACTATTTAAAAATGCATCCTACCCTCTCCTAAATATTTCTCCTTGTATGTATTTTGTATATCCATCTATTCTTTCGGTCCATTAAGGTCTCTCCCTATTTCTCTCTCACTCTGGATGTGTGTGTGTGTGTGTGTGTGTGTGTGTGTGTGTGTGTGTGTGTGTGTGTGTGTCTGTCTCTCACGCACACTAGCTTTGTTCTCCCTTACTCTCTAGTTTTTTTTATATATATATGCATTTTTTCATGTAACGAAGAATTATAACTTTAAACAACGCCAAGCGCCCTCCCCCAAAAGAAACACAAAACAACCCCACACACATCCTGCCTCCTATATGAGGATGTATATATGCAGATATGTAGATATGTAGGCTACGACTGTTATGAGTATGTTATTTCCATAAGCGCTGGAGAAGGGTTGCAGAGACAGCTTATAGCCCGTGTTAGTGGATCACATTCTCCGAGAATGGCCACTGTTCCAACTGCAAAGAAGGGAGCTTTAGCCGACAACAAAAATAAAGAACAGATGTTAACATCTCCCCAATGCTGATGACTTTTCATTGACTTCTAGGCACTACAAGTATCGAGAATTAACTTTTATCGTGATCTATAATTTATGACTCAAAACCCCTGATTTTTCCAGCACACCTGTCAGAGTTTCTAGCGACATACACCCCAAGAAGGCACATTGAATCATTCAACTTAAAATAGCTCTCAAAACCTAGGGCGCATTTTCAATTATTTGGTGAAAGAACTTTCATGTTGTCTGATTCAGAAACATGATTCAGTCTTCCATCAGATATTAAAATGAAACAAAGCATCACCTTCTAGAAAAGTACTACATGTAGTAGTTTAAAAACCTTTGTTCTACAAATTTTTTAAGCACTACTAATTAGAACTCGCCAAATTACCATATACATAAGTCCAAATGCTTTCTACTGCTATTGTAAAGCGACATGACATAGTTTCTGGGAATGAGGATATTCAAATTAAATTTATTATTTTTTTATTATTATCTTTCTTATTTATTTCTCTCTCTGCCTAATCTCTCATTGTCTCTCAGGCATGCCTCTTACTCCTCTCTACCTGTTCACTCCCTCATCTGTCAACTGTCTCTAGTTCCCTCTACGACATGTCTCACATTCACAGCTCTCTTTCATTACTTTCTATCTCCCTCAACTCTCTTAGCATCGCCATTGCTCCCCCTCCCCCAACCTCTCCCACCCATTACTATATGTCCCTAACATCTCCCAACCATATCTTTCTTTCACTCTCCCTCATTCCTCTACGGAGTTCTTTCTTTCTATTCACTTTGTAGTTGGGTCTCTTATCAATTTCATCGTTCTCCCCTTTCTCTCAGTACCTCTCCCCCGTTCATTCTCTAGCCCCTCCCCTTTCATTCTCTAGCACCCTCCCCCTGACCTCCTTTTAACAGACTACTATTCCTCCTTTTTACACAGACACTTCTGCTTTTACCACTATCCAATTAATCCTTTCAACCTTCCCCATTGTATAATTTCTTTCATTCACCCACGTTTCTCTGGCACCAAAACCAAACCAACCACAACTCACCACTCACCATATTATCTCTACTCCTCTCACACATCTCTTCTTCATTTCCCTTACCCCCTCATCTTTCACACACTTTCCTTATGTCCAACAACCATAGCAGTCACCTCTGCCCATGCCCATAACCTCTTTACACACACACACATGCGCGCGCACGCATACATTCTCATGCACACACACATTCTCTCTCCCCCACGTGCACACACATGCAAACACACACACACACACACTCACGCGCGCATGCGCACGCGCACACACACACACATGCACACACACCGTCTCACGCGCGCGCGCACACACACATCCAAAGACAAGGCCGTGGGACATCTCGTTTGATGGTAATGGTTCCCTGCCGCCCATGCCTACCCACGTCCAAGACCATCGACCTGTCCTCTTCCTCTTCCAGGAGGCTGCAGTAACTATCTATTCTGTCCTCCAGACATGCGCTCTTAATGAGCAGCCATTTCTTAAAGGGGGACACGGGAGGGCGGGGATAAAAGGGGAGGAAGTGGGAAAAAGGCGGGGATGGGAGGTGGGGAGTACGTACCGACACGCCCCTGCTCTCATTCAAAAGCGATTGGGGTTGAGATTTGAGTCGGGGAGGGGGTGGTGTTTGTTATTACTGTTGTTTTCGGGGTTTATATATAGTTTGTTTATTGGTGCGGTTTCTCGCGTGACGTAAGCAAAGAAACAAATGTGTTGTGGATATGCAAAGCTCGGTTTCAAATTTCGATCCATATACAAAGCAAATTGTAGCAACTGATCGAACACATGGCAACCATGAACTAATCTGGATATTTCAAATAATATTGAGAACAACAGTAACCTTGAACCCTTGGACAACAGACAATTTGACCAATCCACTTTCGGAAACGCAGGCAATCCAGGATATGACTCAACGCCCAGTCTTGGAATCCTTCGACCACCCCCCCCCCCAAACCTACAGGAAACACATAAAGCTATCAAGCAGCTACAAGTGGGCAAATCACCAACTCATGATGGACTGCTCTCTGAGATCTTAAAGAAAGGTGGATAAGCCGTGAATTTCGTAAACTGTTACAGTTGTTCTGGGAGGCAGGCTCAGTCCCCCAAGATTTTAAGGAAGCTAACACCATCCATCTGTACAAGAACAAAGGTGATCGAGTGTTATGTGACAACCAAAGAGACATCTCGCACCTGAGCATGGTTAAGGAGATCATGGCTTGAGCCGTACTCAATTACATCACACACCACCTGCTCGATGAGGTGGTATGAGAAAAGAAAGTCATGTGGTTTCAGGAGCAACCATCGACATGAGCTTTGCTTTACGTCTAATTCACGAAAAGTGCCAAGAGCAAGACCAAAACCTCTACATCCGCTTTGTGCACCTAACCAAGAACTATGATACGGTCAGTCGTGATGGTCTATGGGATATCAGATCAAATCTTGGCTGACCACCAAAATTGGCCGACATCATCAAGTTATTTCACGGAGGCATGATGGCACGATTGGCGGAACACAGCTCCGTATCAAACCTCTTTCCTATCTCAAATGGGGTGAAACAAGGCTGTGTCTTGGCACCCACGTTCTTCCGCTTCATGTTTGCCACAATGATTTTGGTCGCACTCTCTTCCACAGACGTTGGGATCACTGTCCGCTATAGGTTTGACGACAGTTTCTTCGATCTGAGGCGCTTAAAGGTAAAAACTAAAGTCGTAGAGGCGCTGGTGAGAGACTTTGTGTTTCCTTATGACTGCGCCCTCACAGCACTGAAAGAAGCAGACCTACAGGAGCCCGTCAGTTGTTTGTCAGCAGCAGGAAGGGGCGTTGGACTCTCTACGAGACTACTCCAATAGGTTGGAGATGTTCTGATGGTCGACATGCCACCTCTGAAAGTAAATTTCGTTGCTGAACTGGCCTCTGGCTCAAGATCTCCCACACACGTTTTTGTATGTATGTATGTGTGTATGTATGTATGTATGTATGTATGTATGTATGTATGTATGTATGTATGTATGTATGTAT
>JAUEKS010383510.1:0-16800 GCA_031762815.1 Tylodina fungina | reverse complement strand
TTCTTCATTGTGTTAGTTGATCCTGATTTTTTTTCTCAAATACTGATTTTTTTGACTGGGTATCCTGATTTTACTTACAACATTGTGGCAGGTCTGCTTATCCCGGTTTCAGTGGCACGAAGTGGACAGCGATAGATTTTATCCACCACTTTCTGGATAGGATGCTAATCTATCGTGGAATACTTTCCTGGCTGAAGCTGTACCCATTTTTACCTGAGCTGACTGAAGCAAGAGGAGTAAATTGTCTTGCTTAAGGAAAAAGCAAATGTGCTGCTAGTGGGGTTCAAATCTAATACCTCTCAGTCCGTAGTTCAACGCCCTACCACTACGATACTGCACCCCATGAGTTTGGCGGTAGACATTATTTTGGTGGCTGTTTTGAATATATAGAAGAATATTTTATTCCCAGTCCTGATTTCATTCTTTGTGCTATTATCATTATCTCAATATGATATGGCAGTCCTTCTTTGTGCACTAATATAGAATTAGTATCATACCTGAGAAAGAGTTTGACTCTTTCAGGGTACCACACTGCCAGTTCTGTCATTCCTACATACGGGGCTACGGTGTGTTAGATATGTTGTTAATATCTATTAGTCGTGGCATTTCCATCGTCAGTCCCCCTATACTGATTTGCTCATTGTTTTTTTTCATTCTGACCGTAGAGCTGCGAGTGTCATTGACGAGAAGGGCGGTGTTGTTAGGCTCAACCCAACCAACCCCACGCAGAGGGCGGCTATCGCTAAACAGCTTCTTGTTCCAGACAAAAGTGATTCCGGCACCAAAGTGGTTTGTATTTGGCTAAAAAGTGCCATTGCTTTAATGATTGCGATTGAATTTTGTGTGAAGGCATTGTTTACTGCAACTGCAATATTAACATTTTTTTAAATTTCTGAATTAAGACCTTACAAAGATTTGCTCAGACAGAAAGGGAAAGTCAGAGGTAGTATGCATTAGGTTGATTGTGGGTAAATAAATGCTGTAACTTTCTTTCTGTTTATGTGCCAATGAATGAGGACTAATTTTGAGATATAAGAACAGTTTCATTAGGAACATTAGTAAAGATGTATTTCAGTGCGTTTTCATGGCGATCCACCCCCGTCCTATCAGAGATGGACGTTAATACGTAGGTCCTACCCCTTATATAACCTAATAAGTGTTGCTAGGGGTGTAAAACACGTTTCAAACAAACAAACAGCATGTAGAGTTACATTATGTAGTAGACATTGACAATACTTTCTGTCAAGACAAAAGACAAAGAGAAGACAAGACTTTGATGGTCATTCACAAACCACTGTGCACAGGATCACATTCACGAGTACTGGGTTGCCACCTTTTCTAGATGACGGGTGACATAACAGTCCATCTCCAGCTGTTTTTGACTCAGCACTCGTGACATCAGCGTATATAATATAAACACAGTAATGGTGGGAGCACAGTAATGAAGGGAGTACAGTAATGATGGGTGTACAGTAATGGTGGGAGCACAGTAATGGTGGGTGTACAGTAATGGTGGGAGTACAGTAATGGTGGGAGCACAGTAATGGTGGGAGCACAGTAATGGTGGGAGCACAGTAATGGTGAGAGTACAGTAATGGTGGGAGCACAGTAATGGTGGGGTTTTCTGGCCAGCAAATGCGGACACATCATTTGCCAGCTATTTTTGGACTATTATCTCTGGTTTCAGGGGCTACTCAGAGGTACCATGTATCTTTCTACAGGGTCGGTCTCTTTCTTTTTTGATTTGGGCCAAAAATGGTGTCCAGATGCACAGCCTAATGCCAACCTGGCTGTTATAGACTCAGTTTCCGGCTTGACTTTCGCAGTGACCTAGAAATGCTGCCCCACTGTTCATTGCTGGTGTGGGGCACAGCTACCCTCACGTTATAAACACATTGGAAATAATGTCCGCCGTTCACGGTCTCACAACACTACAAAAGAAAAAATGACTTGCATCGCACTGCGAGACTTCAATTGCATATCGATCAAACTTTAATGACCGTATTACCCAGCTCACAAGTTTTAGTTTATTGTGGCACATTGGAAATAATGATGGAGGTTTTTGGTTTTCCAACACAATGAAATAAAAAATGACTTGTATCACACTGCGGGATTTCAATCGCATATCAATCAAACTGTTACAACCGTATTACCCAGCTCACAAGGTTTAGCTTATTGCGGCTGTTACCCCTGATTATGTCAAAGGACATGATACTCTAGAGAAGCTGTGTGTTGAGGGCACCATGGAGGGTAGGAGGAGCAGGGAAAGACCTAGAAGACGTTGGGAGAAAGACATTGCAAAATGGATGACCATAGCACCAACCAAAGCGGGCAGAAGAGCGCTGAACAGAGAGGATTTCTGGAGGCTGGTGTGGGAGGCTACATCCGACTTGAATCCGCCTTGAAGAGGGAGCGACTGGAACAAAGGTTTTACGACCAAATACCCATCCCAACAGTAAAACAGTAACCATACTGTTACAGATTCCAGCTGCTTTGTCTTGCCAAAAGTCAGCTATTAAGACACACTGGTCTGCAGCCTCACTTATCTACCCGGCATAGCACGCCATGTCATGTGACTGGTAGTACTGGCTTACATGGTATCGTAGCAAGGAACTGCTCCCAGTATCGGTTGAGAAGAGATATTAAGACATAGTTCCCGCACTGAGGACAATTGTCTTTCAAAATAAATTCTGGTTACACATTTTAATTCAACTGACTTTTCTTTCAGACATCACCACAACTGGTTTGATTATGACACCCCGTCGATCGTGATGCAGAGTTTTTGCCCAGACTGTAGTTTACCACAGACATTCATGACTTATAGCTCCTGTCTCTCAGCGAGTCTAATGTAATTTTACTCAACTGATGCTATCCACCAATCCAAATCAAGTCTTCCCATGCTCCAGCTCACAGGCTCATTAACAATGCACCATTAGCCGTGACCAAAATTTATAATGAATGGGTAGACCACCGATACTAGGGAAGTACGAGAACAAGAGATCAGCTTAAAGTACCGGTAGTAAAGCAAAAAAGTAGTAGAAGTCCTTTCGAGCCATTCTGCTCATTGTGCCAGAGCTTATCACAGTTTCAGTATGGTAGCATGAAGCAGACAGTGACAGATTTTATCCATCGCTTTTTGAATAGGATGCTAACCCATTTTCATCAGGATTGAGTGAAGTAACAGGGGCAAATTTTTTTACTTAAGGAAAAACACGTGTGCTGCTGGTGGGATTCAAACTGGATATCTCTCGGGTCTGTAGTCCAACACTCTACTAATAGGCCACGGCACCCTCTGGCTTTAATTAGCTTAGAATAAAATGGTGGAGCAGAATATCAAACTAGCAGGTTTAGGTTGGGACGATGCAAGAGACAGGGATCAATATTATCCTAGGGTACACTCTGTATCTGTTGTTCTCAAGTTGAGATGTTTGATGAAAACCTGATACGGTGAAGCTATTTGATGAAACAGGGGACTATATGTAGGACCGTTATAGAGGGTTATAGAGCGTTTTGTCATATAAATCTTGATGTAGCCAAAAAAGATGGCAGGAAAGAATAGAATAAGGGCCATAACTCAGTGAAATCGATTTTAGTCTCTAACACGTTTTGGAATGGAACCCTTCAAATGTAGATCAGGAAAGCTAGAAGAAAACCCGATGGTTGCGAATGAGTACTGTCAAATGTTCTCTTTCTGTCCAGTGACTTTAAACTAAACAACTTGGTGAGAATTTCAATCAAAAATCAATGAATGCATGTCATAACTAAATGACCTCCCTTTAATCACATTTCCAGAAAGCTCTATCTGTTATGCAAGCTGTTTCTCTATGCTGTAGAGCTGCGTGTACAGTCTATAAATATGTCATCGGTGTACGGGCTTCATATGTACATGTTTGAGGTGCAGAAGCTACTTAAAGTAAACCCGCTTGTATCTTGCCAATGTGAACATATCTTCCTCAATCTGTGTCTCTAGGGGAACAGGGTTAACAAGATATCACTGGTTTTGACAGGTGTGAAATAGCAACTGTATTGTAAAATTTGTATTAATTTTCCTTTTGTTCTGCCTCGGAGTTTATGTTATAACCTCATTTATTTGTTTGTTTGTTTGTTTGCAAGGTACAAACGCATTCTGCTGAAAGTTTGTGGGAGAGTTACCATGCGACAGTGTTCAATTTCGATGAGGATGTATTATTTTTTGTATTATCATGTAATATATAGTATTGTTTTATAAAAATTTTATATCATTATTATTAGGATCATTTGAATGTATCTTTACCATGCCCATTGCAAATTTAGTTGGAGCGTTGTATGGGTGTTGTTTATTTAAGAAATATGACAGCTTTGAAGAAAACTTTCAGGGGTGTTTGGCCATTAACTAAAAACTAATCAGTTAGATATTGGGTAACATTTCAGATATTTTAGGTGGACCCAAGATCTTTTAAAAGATTTTGGTTGCGCTTTGAGTTAAAGAAAATGGACTGCTCAACTTTTTTCTACATGTGTTAGAATGGAATGTACATAGCCTGGAGGTTCATGTGCCTCAAAAACTGGACTCATAATAATAGTGAGTAGTGAAATTATTATATCTTAACATTTCTATAGTGAATTCTAGCAGTGTCTGTGTATGTATTCAATGTTTTAATTAATTAAGTGATATTATTGACCATGCTCATAGGGATTGTATCTCATAATTTGTTCTTAATGTTTCATAACTTGTTTTGCACTTATCTTCACTCTTGTAGTGTCTCGGGCTACGTCTTTAATCAGGTACACTATGCTCCGAATGCTGTGGTGATAATATTTTAGGTCTAAAGATTGTTTGATAAAATACTTTCAAATCACCTTTTCGATTTCAACTAATTTATTATGTCCTCAATTTTATTACCACAACAGGTGTGGTATAGTCTGCCTCATAAGGATACCCTTGTTGGACTTTTCTCTGTAATTATACAGAAATCAGATGTGGCTGCTGCATATCATTTACAACAATTATCTTTACTGTTGCACTCATGGACCCCTCGTAGTCATAGGAACGGTAAATCTTTCTAACAATTCCGCTCAAACTCGAGAGGAAGAGACCTTTATCAAAATATTGAGAGGATTACCAGGGAAACGGCGCAGACATAAAGGGGAAGGGTGAAAATGGAGAACCTGCTGATTCTATTCTTGCAATTGCTGCTACCTTTCAGCCACTCTGGGAAGGAAAGATGGCTCCAGAACTGGGTGAACCCTAAAGTCAAGGGATGATATGTTGAGAACGGAGTAGAACTCACAAATTTCATTCATTACTGCTATTTAAAAGTGTAACACGTAAATAGAGAATCATGTTACAGAAAGTGGTTATAATCCACAGGGACATGCCCTGAAATGAAGAAGTAAAGAGAATTACAAACATGTAAAACAGAACGCAGTGCGGTGCTTGCAGCAGATAAAAACAGAGAAAATTGAGAACCGAATACTGATTGAATAAATCACGCATTCAATATGCAAAGAAAATGAGAAGAGATGATCAGAAAACATTTGCTTACAAGCAATAGGAAAGAGACTCCCTAACAAGATAAATAGCATCTCAGGCCAACCCTTGGAATCAGGAGGCAAGTCTGGAAAATGGGGGTATCTGTGATGTAGTGGTTAAGGCACTAGCCTCAGAAGACAAAGGTCATGAGTTCGAGCCTAGGTTCACCATTTTTTTTTTTCAGAGTTTTCTCTGGCCCTGGCTCATGTGGAGTCGCCTTGTCCTATCGGAGACGGACGTTTAAAACGTAGGTCCCACCTCTTAAATAGCCTTAAATGTGTTGAAAAGGTGTGTAAAACTCAAGTCAAAGACAAAAGATATCTAGAAATCTGTTGATGACGAATCTTACGATGGCCAGTACATAGGAAAAGCTCTTGTCTAAAGTTCATTACCAAGTGCTTTCAATGTATAACACTGATTAGAACATATTCCTACTGAACAAGAGTCTTCAGTTTCCTCAAACCCCCTGGGCTAAGCTTTGTTAGGTCCTGTGTATATGAGTATGTGCCACATTGCTGTCTGTTTGTCATAATACGTCTCCCTATAGATAGCTGGATGTCATGGTCTGGTGTGAACCCTGTCCTTTGCCTTTGCGAGCATCGTTTACTGGCTGGCTTCCTGCTTCATGCAGCTATCGCGCCTGTCTCTTTATTTGCCATCCTAGACTTATTTTCATCTGTGTATCTTATATCATTGGTTCAAATCTCTACACTCGTACGTCCAATCTCTAAACATGTAAGTCCATTTATTATTAAATTTAAGTGTTAGTGTTAAATTCAATAAACATTTTACTGAAGAGTGGGGTTTCACACAAATACTATATTTTGAAGTAGTTTAAACACTTTTTGAGCCAAATTGTACGAAGGAGGTTGTTTTTTTCCATCTCCTGTGAAGTAGAGGAGTTTAAAGACTTGAACCAACGATATGTGATTCCAGCAGTGGAAGCATGTCACAAGCATTCTGACATGTGTCCTCCTCACATTTTCATCTTAGTCACACAGATGTCTCAGAGTTTCCCATTCTTTCTAATGTTTTTTTTCCTATTTCACCTAGTGCTTATTATGGATATCCTATAATATCTGTTGTTCATGTTTTATCCTCTGCCGTTACTTTGTCAGATTTATCCTTATACCCAACTCGTGCTATTGTTATCGCAGGTTAGGTATATAGATAATGCTTATTCACTACTACAGTGGGATTGGAGGACTATCTTCCTGTTAAAGGAATGGGCGTTGTGTTGGTGTGCATATATTTATATGCTGGAATCTTTGGGTTGAGATGTAGACTCTGCATTTCGGTGCCTGCCCATGCCTCTAGACTGAAGTGTTGTCCAGACCCTTAGACTTCATAGGGATATGAGAAAAGTGCTCACTCTTGAGGTGTTTTGTAATCAGCTTAGTGGGGACTGCATGGCCCCTAGTGTGTGAAAACATATTGCAGTATGATTTCAAGGATGACAAAATTACCCTTCACTGTATTTGCTCAATTTCACAACTGTCGATTCGTACTTGCGCTTGTTGGTGTGATAATAACAGGGCACATGAAGCACTTGTTTTAAGGGAGATTTCAAGATCATTTCTTGTTTTATTCAAAATATTTTCTGTAATTTTCTGTTGACTGTACTCCCTAATTTAGATCACAAAACTTCAAATTGCACAAAATAATGTCGCATTTAAAAAGAGAAAACGGGACCATGAAATATCCATTCTTAAAGAATTGTACTAGCTGCTAGTAAAATCACGCATTAAATATGAACTTTCTATCCTGTGCAATGTGCCTTAACAACGTAGCATCTGTTTATCTGTCCAATTTAGTAGAACCATTTTGCCCAACTGGATTGCTTAGATCCTCTAACAACAGACATGTTTTGTAAGTTCAATCAATAAGATTTAAACTCTGTAGTGAAAGGTTCTTTTAATGTCATGGCCCTTTAAACTCTGGCTCCTTAAACTCTGTAGTGAAAGGTTCTTTTAATGTCCTGGCCCCTTAAACTCTGTAGTGAAAGGTTCTTTTAATGTCAAGGCCCCTTAAACTCTGTAGTGAAAGGTTCTTTTAATGTCTTGGCCCCTTAAACTCTGTAGTGAAAGGTTCTTCTAATGTCATGGCCCCTTAAACTCTGTAGTGAAAGGTTCTTCTAATGTCATGGCCCCTTAAACTCTGTAGTGAAAGATTCGTCTAATGTCCTGGCTGCTAAGTTTGGAATCCTTCACAACTCAAAGCTAAAACATTTGCCTTTTTATCAAATATTTTGAAATCAAAATTTTGAACTTTGTCCATCAGGCACAACCTTTGAGATGATGCTAGGTGTCTGTGTGTAGTTGGAAATGCAACACATTATTTTGATTGATTGAGAATGAAAGAGGATGGGAATTTGATGTGCATAAATACTTGTCTGAATTCATGTCACTCTAATATATGTACTTTATATTTTGTAAAACACATTGAATTTGCATTTTATCAGCTGTGTTGATATTGATCTAGCACATAAAATTAGCTATGTTGTCATGTTAACGATCCAGCACATTCAGTTGCTTGTTAATGCACCGGTAGGTTCTGCCTATTGTTAACGAATTAGCTAATTAAGCACATGTTAACCCAGAAAGTAAAGTGCTGGTTGTTTACAGTGTTTGGCGCTGTTTTAATTTTATCATCCAAGATGTTCAGCACTTAGTGTTCATTGTTATTTGACCATTCTATTTATTCTTTATCAATGCACACACGTTTACATTGTTGGATTTTGCACTTTTGTTGAGTGAAGTGGTAGGACAACAAAAATTGTCTACAGCATGTTTTCCTGAAAGAGTTCCCGTAAAGTCTGAATTTTTGCTCTATTGATTTAAAAGATTTTGGAAAAGTTCACAAATATTAAATGAACTATCAAGCCATTGCTGATATCATCGCCACCCTCACCATCCCCAGTTTTTTTGCTGTTATCCTTGAATTAAAGGGACACTCCTGAGATTTGATTATTCGTAATTATTTAGCAGCATCACCTTTGAATCCCTCAGTGTATGTGTGCACCATGGGATGTGCTATTCCTTTTTTTCAGTGTTTAACTCACTATTCCAGGCTTACCTTAGAGTCCCATGACATGTTTTCAGACACACTATATATATCCTATTGTAGAACAGCAAAGCGTAGGACTTGCGCATCCTGGTCTTGCAGATATGAACACTTGTGCCAGATTCTGTGTATAAAGAGACTAGAATGCACAATTTACACAACTACTGAGAAAAAGATATGTGCTGTCTTCTGTGTACCTAGAGAGAGGAAAGAAATTTTGAGAGACTATCAGCTTAGATTTAAGGGTGTGAAAAGAAACATCTAGCTTGCAATTCTTAGTTCCACTATGTTAAATAGTTACAGTATCATGGATGTGAATCTTCTGCAGGCCAGAAATTTCCCTTCAGTGGACTGCCTTTCCCTTACTTTCGGGCAGTGTAGTTGACATGTAAGCTTCTTGAATAGAGATTTTTAAAAATACGGTCTGATGGCCCAAAATAGAATCTTAACCCCTTCGATACCTATATGATGTACATGTACATTCAAAAAGTGTCAAATGTTCGTGCATGCACGTACGTGTACGTCCTGGAAATCTCAGAGTTTTAGGTTCCAAAACACCATGTAGGATGTACTCGTATGTCCAGCAGACAAATCTCTAACAAAGCTTTAGTTGTCAATGCTAGAGCCAAAAAAAACGCCAAAAACGTTTAGTCGAGAGTCCAATCTGGCAGAAACACAATGTATTAGGTAGGTTATAGACTGCTGGTGACTGAAAGCACGACAACTCCCTTGACATCAGAACCTAGCACATCTTCTGGTCGTCAATACAGGCCACGAAGATCGCTTTTTGACATTGATTTACTATTTGCTGATGGTTCTGATGATGAATTAGATCTAGATCTAGACTTGGGATCAGAGTATGAGGTTTCACAGGCAAATAAAGAGTCTTGGTAAATCTAGATCGAGTGAAGAGGGTGTTGTGAAAGATCGTGGGGCTGGTGATTCTGATAGATCTTGATCTAGATCTAGATCCAGTGGGCCAAGTTAGTATAATCTAAAGGCTCATTCAATTATCTTTGAGAATATATATACTTTTATTGGGTTTACTTTAATAATAAGGATGTCACAGCCATTGGAAAAAGTACTACCCAATGCCTTGATTTACCCCTACGTAAACTGGAACCGGCATTACTAAAAATAGCGTCGTCAAATGGAATTGAAAACCTGTGGTATCGAAGGGGTTAAGAAGGGAATAAAGATACTGGTGGACCTATTTTCTTAATTTCCACCCAAATTGAATTTATGAGGCTGTAGCTCAAAACCAGTGTTTGTGTCAAATCCATGATTTCAGGAATTAGATGGGTTAGGTGAATGATTGCAAGGTTTCTATTAGTGAGATCTGTGATTTCAGGAGCTAAATTATGTGAATAATGTGAATCAATTATTTACTGTTTTTGAAACTCTGTGAATAAAAAACTAACCAACATATCAACAAGATCTCTTCATTAATATTTTATATACACACATTGGATGTGTGCCTATACAGTTTCAACTGGATCACATTTCATTTGAGGGAGGAGATAGCTTTTGAAGTTGACAGGTCATAGTCTACAAATTCAAGATGACAGCCATTGCCAAGGCAACAAATTTTTATTTTAAAAATTTGTTTTTTGCTGGATCCTCTAATTAGAACATGCTGAGTTTGATGGTGATAAATATTATCATCTTCCTAAAAGTCATTTGAAAAAAAAAATAATTTGATCAATTTTACAGTAAATGCTGTGCAAGTGCACGCACCTCTGGAGGAAGTCAACACATGCACTTGTGCGTCACAAGGGATATGCATGCACTTACTCGAAGCATGCGTTTGCACGGCATGCTCTTGTGCAGCATATTTTCCATGAAGTTTCTTTACACAATTTATCATGTACCATTTGCTTTCAATTTTGCTGTATGTTGCACTTTACTTTCATTTTGCTCTTTACAGCATTTTTTAAACTTGGCTTTCACATTCCTCACCCTACCGTTGTCACTTACTTTTCTAATGTCTTACTTTTATATTCCTATCAGGTACCAGCTTCTTTCAGCAACAAATCTTTGTATAATGGACATTTTAAGTCAGCATTTTCCTCAAAGAATTCTAGAATAAACTGTTGAGTGGTCTATCAGTTGTTCCTCATTTATCTCTTATCTTCAAGAGCAGTTACAATCCTGATACAAGTACTTAGGAAAAGAATACAGTAGCCTATTGTTCCTTCACCTACCATCTTACAAGAATAGACAACTTAAGGAAGGCACACTCAGCTTTTTTTGTCAGTGCAATACAGAGATATTTATTTAATCATTTCAGTGTTTTGCAATGATTCCACCAAAGTCAGTAGACATGCCACATGAAAATCTGAAGGTTCAAGGTTCAATTCCTAGTCCCGGCACTATTTTACCCCAGTTAATTCAACCCTAGCTGTGACTGGGTAGTGTGGATTCTGAACATCAAAGCCCAGCTGGAAACATGAGTAGGTCCAATGTGTAAGCTAATATGAAGGGGTTGTTAATGTTATTTTTAAAATATTTTTTTGGCTGCTATCCTTGAAAACGTGAGCTGGATTGGCTAAGTGGTTAGAGCACTTTCCTTTCTTTTCGGCGACCAGGGTTCGATTCCAGTGCAGGGCAACATGCTCTCCCATCCATGCGCTCTCCAGTGTACCCAGCTGTAAATGGATACCTGATCCTCTTCAGGGTCGGGGATGGTAAGGCAACAAGGGTGAGGAGATGGGCTGGCCCAAGAGTAATAAAGGCTTTAACACTTCATTCCCCTACGACTGAAAGGTTATGGGACTACCTTTTTTTAATCCTTGAATACATGGGGTAGCCCAAAGACGTCATATCTGTCTAATAGTCTGTTTTTCAATAGTTTTGGAGCTAAGGTTATCTAGCCAATGCCCCACTCCCCTTTCTAACTCCTGACTTTACTAAGCATATTGTTAAAGATATGTCTCAACACTCCCAGCGTCAGCTTTTACAACACATCAATTTTACGCTAGTCAGGCACTGTCTCTTAACAGAAGCAGATATAACAGTAACAGCGATATCCTATTTACAGGGGTCACAATTTTTCACGGAATTCCACAGTTCCGTTTAGTCTGCGGAAATCCGCGGTTCTTTAGCGCGTCCACGGAAACCCCGCTGTTATTTCGTTCAGGGTTTCGTGGTTTTATTTTTAGCGGTAAGCACGGGTTTATTTCATTTTGCGTATACAGGTGTCCCTACCATTACAGAAATTTCATAATCATTACGGAAATGAGGTCCGATTGCAGGATTACGAAAATTTCGGTAAATTACGGATTAAGAGATAGAGGTAGAAGGCAAGAATGATTAAGCCTAGGTTTAAGCCTAGCTCTGTCTTGAATCTTCAACGGAGAATATTTTATCAATTAAACAAAGGCCGAACAATTCTAGTTACTTGATTGGCTTTCCCTTAATGAGTTAAAAAATAGGCCTAGCATAGCTAGCCTAGGCCTAGTCTTCTGCTTTGTTTCCATCTTACTCTGCACATGCGTTAATCGCTAGGCTAGCGCTAGACATGACTTCTTGTAGGAAATTGAACCATTTCCATAGTCACTCTCAGGTACAAACGATAAATCTAGAGATAGAGCTTCAATGTTAATGTGATTTTTCGTTGGATATTTTTTCGGATCTACCATTTTGTGCGTTCACCGTATAATTTGACAAGCTGGGAATCGGATGTGTTTGTTTTTGTAGTTGATCTAGATCTAGATCTATATATATATACATGTAAATAGATCAAGAAGATCTAGACCTAGATTAGATCTCTAGATAGGCTAATCTAGAATCTAGATATAGAAGTAGATAGATCTACTAGATCTAGGTCTAGATAACTTATTTTCATTTTTTTACGCATTTTGTAAATAGCTTTTTATCTGTTTTATAATGGACTGTAAACAGATCATTGTGTGACTATGTCAAGTACTCAAAATTTATACTTGTGTTGGCTTTCCTGTGTAAATATTCTGTGGATACACAATATGGACTCTTGAGAAATTTCAGCAGATAAAAAGGTATAGATCTAGATATCTAGATCTAGTAGGGTAGCTCTTTTTTGTTTGTCTATTTACATGTAGTTTTCAGTTATTTGACTTTTAGCTCCTCAGTTAATTCATATTTTTGGTCGTCTGCAAAATGTTCAATGGTTTGGAAAATTTTGAGTTGTGACCCCTGTATTTAGTGGAAGGAAGGCTTGGGACATAACCAACAGACCAGAGACTTTGCACATCTGTGACCTGTGCAACAAAGACTTGTTATTCACGAATAGGTCTCCACAGTCACAGATGCTGTTGTTCAATCCAGACATAGGGTGTATTATCCGTGGTCAGGTCTGACAGACGGAGGCATATTACTAACCTATTAGTCGTTCCACATTTAGATGAGAGTGCAGTGTGTGTCTTTCAGGGATTAAAGCACACTTTCGTGATCATGTATTGATCTGTGCAGTATCCCACAAGGAAGGCAAGTACACACAAGGTGGACAGAAAAAAAAAGGTATAACTCACTTGGTCCTCGACTTTTTCGGTCGTACAACCTTTTAGTCCTGGGCTTTTTGGGAGGGTTTAAAAAAAATCACCCTGACTTACTTATAGATGGATCATGATGAAAGAGTTGTTTAATAGACATGTGCTTTAGAAATGAAAGCAAACAGATCTTGCTTATCTTTAAAAATGTATTTTTCACAATTTTTTTGAAAAGGGATGTAGATCTATTTCACATTTCAGAAAAATTTTAGATCCGCGTTGATTGTCAATAAAATCGTACTCACCTACACTGCGCTCCGAGTCAGTAGACTCTTCAAAAACACTAAAAATGTTTCTAGTTGGCCTATGTGCCAGTGTGAAAACAACAGCTGATTTTCCCTTCATTTCGCTACAGTCGAACTTTTTGCTTAGCGTGGGTGAGCTTACTTCCAAGTCGATAACATAAAAAGTTGCTGCCCTTTGTAACGAAACTTCGCATGCACCGTGCAGATAGGGCGAACATGACTTGGAGCCGGTTCACGCCATGCGCTAAGTGTTTCATGTAGAGAGAAAAAATTTTGTCTTTCGCCACGCAAGGGGTGCATGAACCGGACCGAACATAAGTGCGCCCGTCACTCAACAGGTGGGTGAACCGGACCAGGTGATTTAAGGACACTTTCAAGGCAGTCTTGAGAAGCTTCAAAATCTGTCATCAAACATGGGAGACACTAGCTCAGGAATACGCGGCCTAGCGAACCTGCATCAGAAAAGGAGCCTCGCTACATGAGCAGAACAGAATTGCTCTGGCCCAGACAAAACGTGAGTTGCAGAAGACCAGGGCCACTCCTTCGTCTGTACCGGCCCCAACAGATCATCTATGCTCCCTACATGTGGTAGAACATTTCGAGCCAGCATTGTACTGGTCGGCCACAACCGTACACACCGCACTCAGTATCCCTTCCCCAAGGGATGTCATTGGTCATCGTCAAACACGATGGATGAACAAAGACGATCCCACAAGGGTGCATGAGTATCTTTCACCCTGTTTGCATCAGTTACACCAGTCAGAATTCCAACCCATGAGACTGGTGGGATTGTTATTTGGTCTTGAGTACATGATGTTACAGTCTTTCAGTCAGATTGCTGTGAAATAATTTAATATACATGCATACACAATTCAAAAACAGGCCTTAGGCTATGCTTGAAATTTAAATAAAGGACATATATTAAATCTAATTTGCGTATTACATGCAAAAAATAAAGTAACTCCTGTTATCATGATGCTAATGCACACCCACACTTTTATTTGTTTTTAAAGAAGAACAAAACGTAACGTATAAGTCCATCAAATCCCATTTCACTTAAAAAAAGCAAAATTCATTATGACTAATTATTTAATAAATACATCAATCCAATTTACATAACATTCACTGATCAGAAAACATTCAGACCGCTATTCAGATCAACATCTACCAATTGAGTACACGTATCATTCAGGGGCTACAGCAGTACTTACTATGGAGGGTGAGCTAGCAGATGAATGAATGAATGAATGACTTGAGTTTTACACCCCTTTTCAACGCATTAAGGTTATATTAGAGGTGGGAACTACGTTTTAACGTCCGTCTCCGATAGAACGTGACTCCACATGAGCCGTGGGCCAGAGAAAACTGAAAAAAAAATCTTGGTTGAACCAGGGCTCGAACCCGCGACTTTTCGTCTTGGTCTTCTGAGGCCGGTGGCTTAACCACTACGCACAGAGACTCCCCAAAGCTAGCAGATGCATTTGAGGTGAAAGTTAGTGTAAGGACAGGAGCAGTGTTGAGTCCTTTGGGCTTTTTTAATCATAGCAATGCAAGTACTTTCAAAAGAGACAATTAGAAGGTTACCTTGGTCCATGAGATATTGAGATTGTAATTATGATTAAATTATAATATATCGGGATTGTAATTAACTTGCAGATCATATTTCTTTACTCAAAACCCCAAACCAAACACAATGGGTACAGCATCTTGAGTGTATTACACAAATTCAGTTTAAAATAAACACGTGCCAGTAGTGGAAACAGCAAGGACAGTTTACCACAATACTTCACACCTCGTTATAATCAGGGTACCTATCATTTTATTTCTTTTCCTTTATAAATATTATGAGCCGGTTTGGCCACATGGTTGGAATGCTTGCCAAGATACTCAAGATACAGGGTTTTGATCCCCTGAAAGGCAACTTTATGTAAAATGCTCTCACTCCCACGCACTCCCCATTCTACCTATCTGTAGACAGGTACCTGAACCTCTGCAGGGATAGAAGCAGTAAAGGTGGTAAGGAAAAGGAGATGAGTACCACCCACAAAATGCCTGTCCAAGAGAAATGAAAGTTCTGAACCCTTTAAATAGATGAACTTTTATTGATCCCTTACGGGAAATCCAGATTGGTCAATGCAGTTTATAATATCGAAAGAAAACAAACCCAGAATTGACAAAGATAGAAAACAAAACCCTAGAAAAAACATAACCTTTCGTACTTCACAAATTTCACAGTCAAATTGACTAAAAGCAATGAGTAAATTTAAAAAGGGCATGTAAGGGGAGATGGGCTGACTAGGAATTAATCCATATTTATTCTTCTGTGACTGAAAAGGTAGTGGGACTACTTACGGTACCTTCACCCTTTTCCCCCCATATAATGGACAAAATAATGAAATGGTGAACGTGAATATACATCAATACATTGAGAATAGAAGACTTTAGATGGAATGGAGCCGGTAATGTCATATAAGATATACAATATATTCATACAACATACATATAAAATTAAATTCATGTCTTGAAGAACTGGAATTTGGCATCACAATCTCTACTTTTAAATGAAGAATACAATACTGGGTCATATCACACTACTACAAATGCAAATTATAATTATAGCGTGTAACACTGTTGTGTGTTATCGCTTTTGGTTGAGGTCTGAAGTGATAGCAAATTGTAGCCTAATTTTAGCAACTATGTCCATGATAGACCTAATACTAGTACTAAGATGTGATAATGAAAGCAACAACTAAAACAACAACAAAAATCCAGGCCCGAACCAATAGGCCCACCAGCTTTCTCAGATATGTCCCTCGGACACCCTCTTCTGAATGGATAATCCTATTCAAAAATCTCTTATGATTTAGGTTTGAAGTGACAACAAGTTGTAGTTTGATTCTTACAACAATCTCCATAATAAACCTAACACTAGTATTAAGACGTCTAGATGAAAGCAACCAACCAGAACAAAAACAAAAACAAAAAAAACCAAGACCCGAACACCATTCTGAAACTGGTAGGATAATCCTATTCAAATGTCTTTACTTTCAGAAAATATATACTTTTTCTCAGAAAATGTTCCCTTTTCTTGTGTTATTTGCTATCATGAATAAAAAGAAGATAATCAGTCTTTCTACCAGACATGAATCGCTAGGCTGGTGATGACCTTTACATAATTCAGGGCTAGGATGCCAAAAAAAATGCAATAAAAATATATATGATACTGCGATCAATCAGTAGCAATAAATGAAGACATCACATCAGCTAGTTCTAGAACATTAAATGTAGCTACAGTTGGGGCCCCTACTGTTGTCTGATCTTTCACATTTATATACATTGGAAACGTACGAAGGTAAACAGTATATAAAATCACAGAATGGTTTGTTTTGTTTGTTTGAAACATGTTTTACACCCCTAGCAACACTTATTAGGTTATATAAGGGGTGGGACCTAC
>JAUEKS010383288.1:0-10994 GCA_031762815.1 Tylodina fungina | reverse complement strand
ATGATGATGATGATGATGATGATGATGATGATGATGATGATGATGATGATGATGATGATGTTGTTGTTGATGATGATAATGATGACGACGACGACGACGACGACGACGATGATGATGATGATGATGATGATGACGATGGCGATGAGATAATAACGCTGAAGAAGACAAAAACAACAATACATTAGATACCAGAAATAGCTACTAGTAATCCTTCCACTCGCACTTCGCCTTATACCAAAACAACGACAACAAAACAAGTAAACAATACATCTACCCACAGCACACAAATCACATCTTTTCGGTGTACTAGCGACACTAACGTCAACAAAGACGCTGAACAACAACAACAACAACAACAACATATACACCAGCGGTCTGTTTACTCACTCTTCTTCCAAATGTCGATGCATTTGTTCCTCGGGCATAACAAGATCATCGGCGTATGAGTGATCCAGAATAATGGCATTGCGGTTGGCCACCGTTGATGTCATGTGGTATTCAGCAGAGCCCGGTTCCGGAGCAGGCGGTGGTGGGGGTTGACCCGGGCTTGAGCCCAGCGGTATTTTCTGGGGCAGGGGCGGTGGAGGGGCGGCTCGGCGGGGAACAGGTACTGGTCGCGAGGGAATCTGAGGTTTCGCTGGGATGTTTTGCTGGCGCTGCTGTTGCTTTTGTTGCTTTTGTTGTTGCTGCTGCTGCTGCTGCTGCTGCTCTACTTTTTGGGATATGAGGATGGAAGAAGAAGAAGTGGCCTCGTGGTATGGCGGAGGCTCTGTGGCCTTCTGATATGACGGTGGGGGGAGATCGGGGATCTCCTGGGAGTGATCGAGTTCCGTAGTTGAGCCCGTATCTTTCGAACAGAGCTGAGACTGAAGTTGAACATAAGCGCTGCTCTTGACCGGTGACGACGGCACGGTGGACGATGACGATGATGGCGCCGATGTGGGTGCGGCTACTCCAGCAGTGTCTGACCGTGTCATAACGGTCGAAATTGATTTTGATTCAGGGGTTGCTGAGGACTCAACGTGGGACGCACTCTGGGGAATGATCTGGTCCTGAGTGGCCTCCCGTTGTTCACCTCGTCTCTTTGATTCAGCTCGATTAGAGGAGGATGAAGATGATCCTCCAGCAGAGTCCCCGTACAGAAACCGTTTTCGAGCGGCTGCTGATTCTGCATGTCTGGACTCTCTTTCTTTCTTGGTCACAGTCTTGGAAACTGCGTCATCGGGAGATACTATATTGGCCAAGTAAGAGTCCGCTCTTTCCAAAGCTGCCTCTATTTCCTCTCGGCTCAATCTTTTCTTGCCCGTCTCCTCGGCTGAAACTTCGCTAGAATTAACAGGAGTATCGGCCGAGGGCTGCTTCTTGGGTCGCCTGGTAACAACCATCTCTGCAGATGTGGATTTGGATGCAGATGATCTCCTAGATGTCGATGACGACGATTCACTGTCTTTATCAGAGACTTTGGAATGTGTGGAAGCATGCTGAGATGAAAGCCCTGAGCCTGTTGCCTGACCTCGACTATGGGCATTCGGCCTGACGGAATGTTCTAATCTGGAACTATGAGGCAGGTACGGTGGGGGTGAGGAGGATAGTAGAGATGAGGATGAAGACGACGCTTCAACAGCATCTTCATTTATTGGAGTATTCTCATTTTTGTTCACCACAGCGTTGTAATGTGTGTGCTCCATGGATCCGTTCAGTGCCTTTTCCACTGCTTCTCCTATGACATCTGCATTCTGAAAGAACTTTCCTGTACGATCCCCAATGCTGTCATCTCTGGCGACAGCTGCCGGCTTATGGGGCCGCTTCGACCTTAACAGTGGTGCACCATTCACTGGCTCAGTGTCTTGCGGCTGGTTCTGGTGGGATGTATGAGTGTCTGAGGGTTCATTGCTTCCAGCCGACCTAGTCCTTCTTTTAACTTCCTCTGAACCCTTGGGTTCTCTAAGACGTTTTAGAGACTCAACAGAAAGCGAAGAAGATGTGCTAGCCGGTCCAGAAGCAAGCTCCGAAGCAGACTGCGATTTCCATGACCCTTGATCATCTTTGCTTAAGTTCCTAGATCCACGGGCTGGAGACAAGGCCGTTGGAGACAGCAAGGGTGAGGATGTGGCTGATACGTTCTGAGACGAAGGCAGCTTGGGACGCATCACCTGGAGATGAAAAGGAGTTGATCATTTTAAGTAGAATTTTGTGCATGTGTGTACTTCTGGAGCAGGTAATTCTAGCTAAAATGAAACTGACACTAGAAATGCAAACTGCACACATGAAGACAGGAGTAAACAATCATGAAGTGATTTTTCTTAGCATCACAATTAATTAAACTGCCCCATTAGTTCTAATGTGTATAACATTTTTCTTGCAGATATAAAAATGCAAGATTGGGCAAATATTGGAAACTGATATTTTTATGTACTTGCCTTCTCCCGTTCCTGAGCTCGTTTGGTCTCCTCTTCCATTCGTGCAAACAGCGCCCTTGTGTAGTTGAATCTTTGCACATGACTGGTAGGTTCCGGAAGCACAGTCTCCGATTGGTGCAGAGATGAGCCTGACAGCATCTCCTGAGGCGGAACTCCCTCAGATAGTTTCTTCCTCTTGGGATCATTCAAGGCGGGGCGAGAGGAGGATGAAGGGGAAGATGTCGACGATTTCAACGAGACATTTGCAGGGGCTGGGACGAAGGAATGACCTCCTCCGGCTGCCATGGAATGATGGACAGGGGATAAAGGCGGGCTCAAAACTGGACGGTGATGGTGCTGTAGGCCTCCTCCAGCTGTGGCGGCACAGTCCACGGATGACGTACGCCTTTTTGGATCAAGAGCCGGAGCCAGTGGATGGCTGTGGCCCTCGGTGACACTAACACGCTTCTTCTTCAGCTCTGGAGACTCATCATCTACCACTGACGTTGTTGAATGTAACAACGAGGTGGAGGAGGATGAGGAGGAAGAACTTGTGGGACCACCATCCACTACCATTACCTCCTCGCCCTGGCTTTGTTGGAATTTCTCCTTGATCCGGCTAACGCTCGGACCATACAGCTGCTTTGATCCATGTGCTCCACCTGCCCCTCCAACTCCCTCCTCAAATTTCCCCCGGAGGTTAAGGAACTGCGAGCTCCCATCCCTGCCGCTGTCCACTGCCAGCATGGTTGCCGGGTTGCTCGGGGGTTGATTCTCTATGTTTTCCAACTTGCCGCTGCCACTGCGGGACCTACTGGCAGCCACTGCCTCCGTCCGCGGGTCACAGGCCTGGGACTGCGCCATCAGGGCCCACAACTGTGGAAACAGTAATTTATGACAAACCTGGTGATTGTTTGTTTGTTTGAAACGTGTTATACACCCCTAGCAACACTTATTAGGTTATATAAGGGGTGGGACCTACGTATTAACGTCCGTCTCCGATAGGACGGGGGTGGATCGCCATGAAAACGCCCACACGACCAACTTTCAAAATCTGCCCCCGTGGGGAGATTCGAACCCGGTCGTCCGCATCTGAAGCGAAATGGTTAACCACTCGACCAGAGGTTTTTCACCCATTGCCACCCCGTAACAGTGAGCTCAGGTCAACGTGCGATAATGTGAGATAAATAGACATGTATATGATGACCTAGTGGTTGGGCTGCCGGACTCGTGGTCGAGGGATGGCGGGTTCGAATCCTGGCAGGGCTAGGCATCTGCTATTGTGTCCTTGGGAAAGGCATTTTTCACAAAATTCCCCACCTCACCCTGGTGCAAACTGAGTACCCGACTATAGGCAGTAAACGATATTGTCAGTATGTTAGTATGAGCGCCAAACCGGCAGCCTGCACTGTATACTACTCAGGCAGTTGAGCTGGTTTCAGTGTGACATTGTTCTGTCGGGAGTTATAGCTGTGTGTACGGGCTTAGAGCGTGTATCAACGAGGATTTAGCGTTATAAATGCTGTCTATCTATCTATCGTGTATCAACGAGGATTTAGCGTTATAAATGCTGTCTATCTATCTATCTATCTATCTATCTATCTATCTATCTATCTATCTATCTATTATCTATCTATCTATCTATTATTATTGTTATTACTATTACTATTATTATTATTATTATTATTATTATTATTATTATTATTATTACTACTATTATTATTTCGACCCCAGAAAGGCTCGCCTTCACATGGAAGACATGCAAATGTGTGTATAAGGAACAAGGATTAAATAGAGTACGGCTTTTTGCTCGTGCAAGCGCAAAAGTTCGCGTTTTACAGTCACCTACGTTTTGATAAATTTTGACCATGACAAAGCTACCGCGGTTTCTGATATAATTTATATTTTTGCAAGGTTATATCATTGCATGAGGTTTTGTTAATAACAAAAATAAATATTATTGCAGTTGTGATTGTCACCGAAATAAGTTATCTTCTAACTTTCTTTTGAAAGTGCATCTTTTTTAAGCAGCGTCAACAACTGCATTCTTTAGAAAAAACAACAACAGTAATTTATGTATTTCAAGAGTTCAAGACTTCATTGCAGTTCTAAAAACAAGCGATAATGAACCGTTTGGGAAGGGTGGAAGTAAGTGTTAGCTGGGAGCTAGGTCTAGGATTAGGTTAGGGTTTAGAGGCGACACTTGCAGGTAGTGTTGACTTTCATCTCATTTTTATGGTAATTACTGGTCCCAAATGGCATTTCTCCCGATAATACCAAATGGTTACCAGTGTATACTTGTCATGGCTATTATCGAAAATAATTCGTAGTTTCATTCGGATCCATCTCTTTTTCTTTTCACTACTTTTTTACCACAAAAATGAAGTATCTTCTTTGTGAAGAGAATTTATACTCTACACTTTACAGTCAGTAATTATTTTCGATTCTCGTCCGCTAGAAGGTAACGGTTGTAGATTTGTGTCCCATAACTTTGTTCAACGTAGGTTTCAACTAAAGGCTTTAATTGCATTATCAAAGCATGTTATCTGAATTCAAAAGTAGTAATTGGAATAAATATACTAATAATGACAATAATAAAAATATATTTTGTAATGCATTATTAGAAGTACTGACAAATGGCAACGAACTCTGCAACAAGTACATTATTGGATGTAAATAATTCAATGTGATTCTTGGACCATTCTTTCATTAGCTTGCCTTAGCTGACGTAAATCTCCATAATTTAAGCTCAAGTAATGGCTCCAGTCTGTCGGTACTGGAAAAGCGGAAAAGGTTTGGCGGAGAGGGGCGCGAGGAGGGGGGAGGGGAGGGTGGGTTGGGGGGGTGGGGGGTGTTAGGATTCAGATTTGGTCTACAATTTCGACGCTTATCGTTGTTCTGTTGTCAGCCATTGAGTAATATGGACAAGACATAAATTAATGCAGGTCCAAAAAATACGGTGCCTACGGTGTACAATAGGTAATTCGACCAAGATTTATTGTCTGTACAATAGCTGAACAGACTGAAATGCATTAGGTTTGAGGCCAGTAAAATCGGCGGGTCTTTCTTTCTTTATGTGTACGTACATATGCGTGTGTGTGTGCGCGCGCGTGTGTGCGCGCGTCTATGTGTGTGTGCGCGCGCGTGTGTGTAGTCATGAGTGTATGTGTGTGTGTGTGTGTGTGTGTGTGTGTGCGTGTCGCACATTAAAATTTGAGTGTGGAAGACAGCGACCGCCTACGCGAACTCGGTCAAGGGAGTTCCAAACGCTCTATGTGAATACAGAGTACAGTTCCTTTATGACCTAGATCTAGTTCCGATTTACGCATTGAGAGTTGTTTGAATGTAATTACTACTGGCAAACCTTGTAACACTATTGGCATACAGTATCTCATCTATCTATCTATCTATATATCGATCTCTCTTGTCCCCGCCGCACCTTCTGTCTTCTGAGGCCTCTCTGAAAACCGCCGCAATGAATTAATTCTACCATTTTTATTCTTCCTTTCTTCAATCTACGGAACACATGCCTCTTGACGAGCGACTAAACAAGTGCCGCTATCTTAAGGTCAGATTTACGGGCGAGTTGCGTCGCCATTGTGTTCACGTGATCCAATCTCTCGCTTTATCATTGCTCCTTATTCTATGCACAAAGACTTGACAATCTCCGGTGTATTATGGTTCACATTTATTGGCAAGTAAAGTCACCCCAGAAGGAATTTCCGATGTTCGAAATTGCTAGAGACAGCGCGCTACATATCGCGTAGGCGATTGTCTGTGTGAATGTACGGTGACGATAGGACTGTGCTCGAGTCTTCATTTGTTCGTTTTTTCATACGATATGGACTCCAGAGGGCCGATTTTCGTTTTCGATTGCTTTTCGCTGCGTCCAATACTCCCACCTAGGTCGTCGCGGTAGGAAAGAAAGGCACCAGCACAAGGACGGACAGAGTTCCTTCCTTGCGAGCGGTTTTGATTATTAAGCCCACTGTCAGATACGTGATGTCTGGAAGAGGTGTGGCTGGAATCTAGGTTGCAAACCTTAACCAGTCTTGACATACATTGGTCGAGTTCCGCGGAGCACGTATCGAAATCAGAGAATCGACCAGAATCGATACTGTCACTGTGTACGCTATCCTTGTCCACGATCTTTCCCGCCGGTTTGTGAACCGAGTGGTCGCGAAGAGGAAGCGTGTTGGCTTTAGTGTCATCTAACGAGGATGTGACGTCATGGAGGATGAGGGCGTTGCCATCGGGATCGTGGACGAGGTAGTGGCGAGGATAGAGACATCGAATGTTCGAAGGGAGAATGGCTCGTAAGGAATGCACATTTCGGACGGCAAAAGTGAGGTAGGCGTCGGTCAGAGGGTAAGGGTTCACATGGGCGCATCGCTTTAAGCTCAGCTCACAAGTGGTGGGTGGAGTAACTCGATTCGTTTTGCTGCTCTCCGAGTCATTCTGTACACCGAGGTTCAGGGGGAATAAGCAGAATCCTGGTTTGCTGCTCTCCATCTCCGAACCCGTGATGAGCCTGTAGAACTCCACCATGGCGCTGAACCGCCGCACGAAGAGGTTAAAGCGCACCCGACGAGTGTTCTGAGCTGCGGGACAGACGCTCCACAGCGGAAGCTCACGAGACAGGAAGTAAAATTCCTGCTTTCCGACTACGCTGGAAGAATGTGATTGCTGAAGTTGAATGGTGTGGTGGTGTCGCCACGGAATTTTCTGGAACTTTTCCTTGAGCTGCTCCGCGGAGCCTGGTCCATACTCTGGCAGGAACAACATAAGGGCGAGTGCGGGAGCACTCATCTCCTCTCCTCTGATGGTATATTGAGGTGCCGAATGGAATCGTTCCGGAATCGTTGCTGTAGTCGTGGTAGTATTGCTGACAGAGGTGTTGGTGGCGGATGTTTTGTTGGCGCTGGTGAGCATGCTCTCCGTTCGCTCCACTACCTCGACTAAATCTCCCAAACCTGGTACGTGCCTGGTGAAAGGTTTGAGTATCCTGCGCATATGGTCTTTCTTCCCATACGGCACCAGTATGCTGGCATACGACGAGAGCCATCGGTCCAGGCTACTGCCAGCATCGTCGGTGGGTCCGGATACGGGTTTGGATGCGGATCCAAATGACAACGGCTGCGAATTCGGCCGTATGGGAGAGCGAGGTTGAGCAGAGGTCGTTCGTATCCGGAGGTCTTGGTGATTTCGTGGGGACCGATTGGGTACAGAGCCTTGTGGGTACCCACCTCCTCTCGTATCCGCATTTCGTGTGCTGTAACAACAGTTGTTATGTTGACATTTATGGGAGGAGGAGGGGGAGCAGGAAGAGCAGGCGGCGACCCTTGGGTTTAGGATTTCTTCAGCCATGGCGATCGAAAGAACAGAATAATATCATGGCTGATGGAGGACACAAAAGAAAGATCGGTGCGATAAAAGTAATCTTCTGTACAGAAAATCAAACGACGTTTGTGAAAACTTTACAAGAATATAAAAAAGGCAACGAGTATCCGTAGAGGGTCACACCAGTGGTTTTCAGTCTACAATTCATCATAGACTCCGGATATTCTCCCACTGGAAGAGAAAACTCGCACGCATTCACCTCAGAACATGACGTATCTCAATGTGTGTGTGTGTGTGTGTGTGTGTGTGTGTGTGTGTGTTTGTGTGTGTGTTTGTGTCTGTGTGTGGGTGTGTGTGTTTTTTTTTCTAGCCTTGAGTTTCCGGGAGACCGTGACGTATATCCGTTTTACTCTCCTAATTACCACGAAGTGGGTAAGTGGGTAGTGGGTAGGAGGTTGGGTGCGTTACAATTTTGCGTGACGAAATACTAGTCTTCCAGCACAACGCAGAACATTATTATCTCAACAAGATCTGAACAATCCCGTCTCCGTCACCGCTCACACACCGTATCCGCCCTCTCCTACTCCACCAAAGGGGGGCGTCGAGTTCACCGCGGGCAATTCGGCGATCGGTCCATGCTGTTAGTTGGTTTGTGTTTTGCTTTGTTTCTGGACCACAGGACCGGTCGTCTTTTGACTTGACAACAGAAGGGGACACGCGACCACCATTCCTAGCACAGTTATTTAGGCTACCTCAGGGCCGGAAGGGACTGCGTCACGGCACGATAGGGCTTGCAGTGGCTGGGTGTTACGCTAGGACTTGGCTGGCCAGCTTCCAGCCTGTTTGTTTGGATGCACGGTTGAACGAGGCCCCAAGAGCAAGTCCAATCCGATGACGATGAGCTGCTGATATTGATCTGTGAAAAGAAAAATGATAAGAAAATTAACTGCATTTAATAGAATCGTAAGCAATGATAATAATGATAATAAACGGCATTCAAAGTCGTTCAACCCCGCAAAGATAGCTATAAGTATTGAACATTGTATAGAATAAATGTAAAATATACGTTTTGTAGTATACTATTTTCTGGTAGGCACAAATAATTTTTAATATGTGTGATCTCAGCATTCACTCATGTCCCTATGAACATGGAATTGGCAATATTATTTTAAACATCTTTTTAAAAGGGGGTGGGGGTGGCGTATGTTTACGAATTCCTCTACATTTCATTACAGAAGCCAGTTCTGCCACTGATGTTGTGTTTGAAATGATTATATATGTTTGGTTTGTACTCACAGTGGTGTTTTCCTATTTTTAGCCATGTTAAGAGCTATTTTTTCGGAATAACGCGTTTTTACACAAATTTAAATAAAACTCAGCTTCTACTTATGCAATGGGCTTAGAAAGTTTCAAAGATATTTCTGTAACAAAAAAAAAACAACAAAAAAAAACTGCACCTACACGATATTATGTGTAGAACATCTTTGAATGCTGTGGAATCGCAACAAATATCGCTATTATAAACAAAGAAATGTGCAGCGATCACGTATGCCGTGAGGTCGAGGGGGACGGATTGAGTGAATAACTCAAAATTAAAGCAGGGGCTAACCAAAGTAGGGGTGTATCTTGTTCCACTTATTATTTGACATTGCAGTTGACCACGTCTTGAGAATAGTAATTATATACAGGAGAAACAGGAATTCGGTAGATCGCCGAGAACACAGTCGAGTATCTGGGCTCCATAGACGAGAAAAATATGGAAGACATGCTGAGAAAGATAAGATGTCATAACCACTAAAGCTATACAGATTGGCCTACAGGTCACAAACGACAAACGTTCATAAGAACTCCAACTCCAGTTAAACAATTTATTGTTACTAACCTTGAATGCTTTGACAACGGAGGAGACAACAGAAAAGAAATAAGTCCACGAATAGCAATTAATGCAGCGGCAATGCACAGAGCTCAGAGGAAGATCTGGAAGTCATGCATTTTACAGCCGTGATGGAAAGAACTTTGCTCGAATGTTGCCTCCATCATAATAACATAACTCGCGGGTAGTATATAGTCGTAAGTGACATTTTTTTTCGAAATGCACTTTTCTTTTATTATCGTGACCGCCATATTTTCGTATTGTCCACCCGGTTTCGTCCCGTAAAACCCGCCCAAAGTGGATATATTGAATGAACAGTTTGCAACAGTGATATAACATTATTACTCTTTTAAGTTACTGTGCATCTAGAAGCTGGAGGAGTTCAAAGGGGACAGAAAGAAAAATAGACAAATCAGAGAATACATTAAGTCAAAGGAAGATAAAGGGATTATAATGGTGCGAATGTAAGACCAACAAGGAAACAAGAGAAATATCAGACAAGCCACTAATGCCATTAGACATCTAAAAAGGGAGGTAAGCATATATGGGACATGTTCTGAAAAAAAAACCCGGCATGCATTGAAATTGGACACGGTTGTTAAGAGAAATAGGGGCCCAGAAAGATAGTGAAAAAGATATTCTGAAGAAAGTTTAAAAGGAATTAAATGGAGATGAACAACACCAGTGCCCTTGACATTATAACAGAGGGATAGGAAAATGACACTTGGAAGAGAATTAAAAGAAATGGAGATGAGCAGCATCAGTGACTTTGAAATAATAGCAAGAGACAGCTGGCATTGGGTGGGCAACACAGGGTTTCATGGAATGTGTAATGTGCATAAAAATGGTAACATAATATCTTATATGATTTCAGTTTACTAAAAAAAGAGGCAATGTTTATCTATCCCTCTCAGACTTTGGGGGTGCTAATTTCATTTATATTGGCGCAATGTTTCTGTCCTAAACCTCGAGAAAGAGAGAGAGGGAGAGAGAGAGAGAGAGAGAGAGAGAGAGAGAGAGAAAGAGAGAGAGAAAGAGAGAGAGAAAGAGAGAGAGAGAAGGGCGAGGGAAGAGATAGAGATAGAGAACGAGGCGGACAATGCGGATAAAGAAATATAGGTGGCAAAGGGAGGAGGAGAAAGAGACAGGAAGAGATGATATAGTGTGAGAGACAATGTCAGGAGAAAGAGAGCCGATAGCGAGAGAAAGAAGAAAGAGAAAGGGGGAGAGAGAAAGAGAGAGAAATCAAAGTAAGAGAGACAGAAATAGAGATAATAGAAAGCTAAGGAGAGATAAGAGAAAGAAAGAGAGAGAGAGAGCAAGAGAGAGAGAGAGAGAGAGAGAGAGAGAGAGAGAGAGAGAGAGAGAGAGAGAGAGAGAGA
>JAUEKS010383177.1:0-10995 GCA_031762815.1 Tylodina fungina | reverse complement strand
TGAAAACGCCCACACGACCAACTTTCAAAATCTGCCCCCGTGGGGAGATTCGAACCCGGGTCGTCCACATCTGAAGCTAAATGGTTAACCACTCGACCACAGGGCGGCCCTAGGCAACTAAGTAGACACCTATCACAAGTGTAGATAATGAGCCTCATAACACAGCCAGCTCCTGTCATCCTAACCAACGGTGACCAACAGGCTGGGGGGTCCCTGGCGGCAGGAGCTATCCACTCTCCAGGTGCCCCGTAGCCTTTCCTGTGGTTCCCCCCCCCCCGCTGGGTCGTCGGAGTAAAACGTTTATAGCCTGACACCCTTCCTGGCTCTCCCAACCAGATCGTTACAGACAAGGGATGTTTCAGCTTTGTCTTCCCAAAAGCAGATTTTCACAAAATGCATTTGTCCACACACACACACACACACACACACTGACGGACATACACACACACACACACACACACTGATGGACATAGACACAGTCATATACACATACAAACACACACACATATTATATATATATATATATATATATATATATATATATTGTATGCTGTGTGGTCACATCAAACCATCTGCCATGAATGAATGCGTCTGCAGTGACAATATTATCTATGGATGGGAATTTCTGGCAAGATCTTTGCCTGACTAGGTGGGACAAGGCTCGTCATGTAAAAAAAGTAATCCTTTTAAGTACAAGGCAGTTTGGCTGAATCAACAACACAAGAACAGCAATGGCACGGAGCTGACAAGCAGAATATTTTAGATCTTTTGATTAGGGACTAGAGTAAATAATACTGTAAAACTACTAAACAATGCAGGCATCACATTACTACTGAATATTAACTATGGTAAATGTTAAAAGTTCAAAAGCATGGACATGGAAAAATAAGAAAAAGCAGGATACACAAAGGTTAAAAAAATATTTATCAGGGAAAGTCTCCGAAGGCGAAGACAGATGGGCGGAGCATGCTGACGATGAGATGATTTCTTTGACAGTTTACTATTCTGAAATCATATTACGACAGGAGATTCAGTTCCTAAAGCAGAAGGGTGGTCCTTATCTTACCTCAGACCCTGGAAGAGTTAAAGACCTGGCATTAACCCTTTCGCGTTTCAATACCAGGTAGATGCACTTCAATCTGAGATCTTATCTGTGGGCAAATCACCGATCTGGGTGGGGCTGAAGACATGCCACCGAGCCACAGCTCCAGAGGTTAAATTGTAATTGCACAACACCTTTGGCCGGTGTAGAGATAAGCTCCACAAGCTGCCGATCGTGGCTTACCACTCCCGTGTCAAGCAATCACATATGCAACAGGGGCCATGTGTTTTTTCGGTAGCCTGAGAGACCCTCGCTTCCTGACTTGCTAATGCACAGACTTGAGAGTGACCAAAGACATGGTCCATCTAAAGCCGACCAATCACTAGACAGGTGGTCAGAGGTGATCATTGTGTGGAGAGTTGCAATGAGTTGCGCAGGGAAATCTCGGTAGGAACGAACGGGGGTGAATTGGGGCGGGGTTTCTGGGTACCTTAGATCTATCAAGATTCAATGAGGGTGGGGAGGATCAGACGTAACCTGTAGGGGCCCAGTGTGCGAAAAGGAGTCTTATACAGCTAAAACTCAGTTACTTCTTAAACACGCAAGGGTTAAAGCAACTTCATCGTTGATGTCCTATTCATCTTCATCATTGGATAAGTCATCCACATTATTCTTCCACATACTCTTAGGTCTGTAATTATCTCAGGCAGTTTTTAATGCAGTTTCTTGCCCATTATTACCCTCATAAATCATACTCTAAGTGTTTTAGACAAAGAACAATTTGTGAAAGCATGAACTGCCTGCTGGGCACATCACACACTTTGCACAATAGTAAGCAACATTGCTCAACAACAACAGCAACAATACTATGGGTAGACATTTTCCTCGGTCTGTGGCACAAACTTAATCTTTTTTTATATTTTTAATTGTCAAGTGTTGTTTTCACAAATGAAATATATGCATTGGACTTCCTGCCTAGATTATAGCTAAATGGAGCCAGGGAAAATTATTTTTTTATTTGTAAAAAGCTCATATTTTTAAACAAGAAAAATGACCTGTCCAGATCAGAGATTCAATCCAGAATGCTGGCTCTTTTAGTGGACTACCTATTAACCTATTACTGAGCTACCCATCCCTCTAGTTATACAATTATTCTGCCTGTAATCATCCCCCCCCCCTCTTTTCCTTATCATTAGGCCATCAGTCTGTAGGCCTATGTCATGAAATGAAGTATGCATTGGTAGGGTAGGTGGAGGAGAGGGGTTTGAAGGGAGTGAGTGTATGTTTGAGATCTGCATTTCCATTTTATCTCGGAAAAGGAAGGGGGGGTGGGGGGTTGCTTAGATCCCAATTTCTTATAACAAATCACGATTTAACATAAAAAAGACGTCAGAATGACAATATGTCCACGTTATCGTAAAAAAAAGCTTTTCTTGGACCGAGATTGTACAAAACCAAGAACAAAGATAATAAAACTACCTGATATCAAAAAATTATTACTGTTTATCCCAGCATGCAAGCAAGTGATGGATCAGGAGGAAATGACCAATATCCATTGGTCAACTTTCACTGGAGTGTTGGGTCCAGAGGTTAATGGCATTTGGGGAAAGTATGCAGACACCAATGATGTGAATGCGGCTGACGCAAACTATGAAGGGAAAGTTATAGTCACTGGGGATGATTTTGGGATGGTGAAAGTGTACAAGTTCCCGACACTCAAGAAAGGTAGGATCATTTTCCTATAAATGCTCGCAGTAGGAGCCTCTAAAGATTAAAGTATCTGATCATTTTCTTTTCTGTTTTTAAGTAGCAAACAGAAAAATGTGATTTCTTTACACTAAAACCAATGTTTTGGTAATATGTAAGACTAAGGAGATTTATATCTATTATATCTAGTGAGCTATCAACGAAGCCATTCCCGTTTTTTTAGTGAAAATACATTTATTGCTTTAAAACAAAGTCGACAGAGACCCCTTTAGAGATAAATGGTGTCTCAGACCAACCCCTAAAATCAGGAATAACAGTAGAGAATGAGTGTTGATGATGATGATGATGATGATGATGATGATGATGATGATGATGATGATGATGATGATGATGATGATGATGGCAACGATGAAGGTGATGATGATGGTAATAATGATGAGGATGATGATGGTAACGTTGATAGTGATGATGATGATGGTGGTGGTGGTGGTGATGATGATGATGATGATGATGATGATGATGATGATGATGATGATGATGATGATGATGATGATGATGATGATGATGGCAATAATAATTATAACCATAACAAGTATCAGAATCATATGCAGAAGCAAATTAATCCGATCTCTGTCTTGGATGGAGGTTGATACTTAGGGTTATCTTAGAAAATGGATACTAACCACCTAAAAAAGATTCAGTAATATAATATTATAATGCAATTGTAAACATTCAGTGATCATTTACTGTCCAGAGTGTTTTGATCATCATCTTACTCCAAAGTTGAAAGTGAGAGTAATATGAAATAATTAATCATTAACATCTCACTGTGAAGTTGTGTCTGTTATGTGACAATAAAAAGTATGATATTTAAAGTTGAATGAATATTGAGTGAATATATATTTTCTTTTAATATTCTTTCTGACCAGGTGCCAAGTTCCGCAAGTATGTGGGCCACAGCGCCCATGTCACTAACGTTCGATTTTCCAATGATCGTCACAAAGTAATTTCCACTGGTGGGGAAGATCATGCTGTTTTTCAATGGAGATTTTTACCTCAAGGGATTGGAGATGATGATTTACCAGATCATCATAATGGTAAGTGTTTTCATCACAATCATTTTCTTGTTTATGCGTTTTTCTTTTTGCAAATATTCATTCGCTCAAGTTTGACGATTTGTTTTTTCGGCTGAATGCCTTTCTTACCACCACCAGCACTATGTTTCCACACTTTGGTGGCTGGACAAGGACCAACAATGAGGGGTAAGATAACAAATGATGATAAGAAATGGGTAGAACTAAAGAATTTTGAAATTTTGCTCTGGCAGTGGCGCCTGCCTACTCTTCTCTTGATTTTTAACTGCTAAAGGTTTTTAAGAGGGTAACTTATTCACTGGACCTCCTAGTTTGTAGCCTCTCTCTGATAGGCATGTAGGTGTTAAGACTTATCACTACTCATTTGGAGCCAAAGGTGAGTATTTTTTAAACAGAACAAAATTTCATATAAACCGGGGCTCGAACCTAGTATATTCAGTATCTTCGGGCAGAACATCTACCATCTGAGCTATTCATTCCCCACTAGTATCTTTCACGAGTAAATCTCGGTATTGTATGTTATGTATTGCTTTTTGCAATGATGCCTGTAATTATTCTTTTAATCTTATGAAGATTGAGTAATGTGAAATAGGTTTACAATTTTTGAGTGTATTCTATGTTGTAAATAAATATTTTATCACATCTTCAGCTTATGTGGATTCCAACAGCGAAGAAAGCGACTCCGATCTTTCAGACGTAGGGTCTGTTGACTCTGATGTGGAAGGAGAAAAGCAGGTTGGGTATGATAGAACTCTTTATAAAGAGGACATGATCAGCCAGACAAAGTTGTTGAAAGCTAGCATGCAACCTGGAGCAAAAAGAAAAAGTGGTCCAACTGACAGTCTAAGACTGGAATATGTCCACGGGTGAGAGAAAAGTTTCTGTACTCTTTTGCTTTGGGCAGGTACCAGATGGAACGTTAGTGTTTTTTTCAGGCGGCTTTTCTTTTTCTTTGTATATGGTATAGAACAAATCTTGAGTTTGATTTTGAGTTATTGAATGCTCCAAGTATTGATTACATAGACTATATTTCATGAGATTTTACAAACATTTCTGTCTTCCAAATTGTAATTCTCTAAAGAGGTCAGTTTGGGGGAGTGGATGCGAGGGCTGTACATGTACCTGTTTGAAAAACAGGAGGATAGCAGTTTTAAATTCCTTTGCAATACATCAAAATATATGAGCTCCAAGAACTCCACAGCAAGATATGACATCATGACTAGTGGAATACAAAACTGAGTAAAGTTTTTAAAAATTCTTACCTTTCACATGAACTCCAAAATAGTGATGATTGTACTGGTGTTGACAAGAAGTGAATATAAAATGAAAAATTATTCAACTTTTAAATTTGGAAATGGAAATTCTTTACTGGTTAGAGAAATATGGAACCAGGGTTCATGGATGTGGCTGACACATGGGAATTATATTACTCTGTATCATATGATTCAGGCCTGACATATAATAAAGATGATCAAAGAAGTATGCTTTTAACTTATTTGCCCTCAAAAAGTAATTTTCAAGAAAGGCATGGTGAGACAGCTTTGTTTTCTTATGTTCACAGATACCGTGGGTATGACTGTCGCAACAATCTGTTCTACACTCAGACAGGTGAGATTGTCTACCATGTGGCAGCGACCTGTATTGTGCACAGCAAGGAGAAGAATACCCAGCGGTTTTACACGGAGCATACAGATGATATCTTATGCTTGTGCATCCATCCTCTCAAGGACATCGTGGCGACTGGACAAGTGAGCAATTTTTTGTGGACAAATTATCTTCAGAAAACAATAGGAAATCATTAATGAAATGTTTGAGCTTTTTGTCAGTTGTTTTAGACATAACAAGCAAAATATTTCATCAGGATTATTTGAAATTTGGACCTAAAACAATGGTCCCAGGAGATGACAGGAGCCTAGAAACCTTCGAAATATTATTTATATCTCTTCGTTTTCATCCTGGGCAGAGTTTTGTTCTTTAATTCTAGAAAACCTAATTTTTTTCAATATTAATACATATGCACATTTTAAAAACTAGTTTAATATTTTTTTGCTGTCTTTCTCCTTTACTAACATGAAAGAAATCTAGATTGTGTATTGTTTGAACATAAAATGCCAATATAGCAAAGGCTCCATATAACCATTTGTATCATCTTCATGGCATTTCCATTACTATACACCATTTCCATAGGTACTGTATTTTTGTGCTTTAGAATCAGATGGAATTTCAGAATTTTATATTTGTTTGTTTTTATTATTTTTCTCCTTATTCTTCTTTTTCATCTTTTGTATCCTCCCCTGGTATCTTGTCTTCATTTCCCATCTTGGTCTCTTCTGTTTTATCTTATGCTCCAAAATATTCTTTGCATGAGCTTTCCTTATTATTCTCTAAAGTTCACCATGATTATATAGCAAATGATTTGTTAGATGCATGCCTGTTTGTAACTGTTAAAATGCAGAATTATATTGTCATGACCTAATTGTACATTGCCTCACCTGTCACTTATCACTTTTTTCTATTTGCATCATCCCTCGGATCAGGTGGGAAGGGACCCTAGTATCCACATTTGGGATGTAGACACCTTAAAGACTGGTTCAGTACTCAAAGGACAACACCAGCGAGGAATCTGTGCCTTGGACTTTTCTGGTAAGATAAGTTTCTCGGCTGATATCTCAGTTTTTTTAATCTTTTCGCAGACTTAAGTATTTCTCAAAGCTGTGTCTGACTCATTCTGCGCATGCAATAACAATTATTTATTACAAATATAATGCAACAGAGGTATTACTGCTGTGTAGTGTTACAAAAGAAATGTGGGAATGTTTGATTGGACAAAAATATTTCTGCTCTTGGCTAGTTTGAAGACCATTGAGGAATCAATTCAATATGAGAAGGGTGTTCTCACTCTGCTACTCCATTTGGTAGTGCTGAGCATGCTTAAGCAGAACATAATATATTAAACCTCAGTAGCAAAATGTCCTCCCCTTTGTTTATATCCAACAAGCATGGCTAAACCAGACTCAAATTCACTTCCTAAACCAAAAATAAAGAAAGCTGACAACTGGCCATCTTCTGCCATGCCAAAAGATTTCTTCCACCTCTTGTTTTCCTCATCCTCCTGTTTCTTTTCTCAGCTCCTTCTACTCCTCCTCTGCCTTCTACCCTCCTCACATAACTCTTACTTAAAAAAAAAAAAATCATCTCCGATAAAACACCTAAACTAAGATCTAAATCAGTCAAAATTAGTGAGCTGTTTCTGGATTAGGCTTAAGGTGGTGGAGGGAGTAAGGGTAGAATTGCGTATTGCATAAAGTTTTGTCGCATCAAAGATTGGCAGTCTTCAGTT
This sequence comes from Tylodina fungina, assembly GCA_031762815.1. Lineage (NCBI taxonomy): Eukaryota > Metazoa > Mollusca > Gastropoda > Umbraculida > Tylodinidae > Tylodina > Tylodina fungina. Next base: position 3,812 of record JAUEKS010383177.1, on the reverse strand, counting down.
TGTTGATAGGGCACTGGGCTTCCACAAGACATAAATACAATTATGAAAAATGATGATTTATATAAAAATTCATTAATGGAAATGAGACGCAATGCTCACATTTAGATCCTATTGTTCACCAGTTGATGGAAAGAAACTGGCATCTGTGGGACTAGATGACAACCACTCCATCGTAGTCTGGGACTGGAAGAAGGGAGAGAAGTTAGCTACAACAAGGTTTGTGCCCATAACTTTTTTCACTCAGTATACATCATCATCATCGGTTTTCAGTTGTTTCCACCTGTTAAGGTGTTAACGATATTAATAATCTATCTTCAGGATCCCAATGTCCAGAATAAGAATGTTCATTCTTCCTGACTTTCAGCCCTCTGCATTCCATAATCTTGAAGGCGGGATGTAGCAGGAATTGCTATAAAAAAACCAGAGCTGCCCTTTACTGATTTACTGGGTTTTGGTGAGCTGGATTGGCTAAGTGGTTAGAGCACTTTCCTTTCACCTCGGCGACCTGGGTCCGATTCCCATGCAGGGCAATTTATTGCTGTCCCGTCCATGCGATCTCCAGTCTACCCAACTGTAAATGGATACCTAATCCTCTTCAGGATCAGGGATGATAAAGACAGTGAGAGAGAGGACTGGGCAACGCACTCAATATGCTGACCCAAGAATAATGAAGGCTCTAATACTTCATTCCCCTACGGTTGAAAGGTTATGGAATTACCTTTACCTTTTTTATCCTGAAATGCTACTGTCCCACACATCTCTATCCATTGCATTCTCCACCATCAGACCCCATAATATCCCATTCCACTTTAATTTCAGTCCAGATTAATTTAAGCCAACCTCTAAGCCTTCAACATCCAATTTCATAGATTTCTGTACTCTTCAGTAATATATATCTAAAGTGCATGTTCCAGTCATTTTATTAATATAACTTGATGCAAACACATAAGGGGAATAACTGTGCTTGGATCAGTCACTCTTTCTTTATTGCATCCTCCTACTCTTCTTATCTACACTCCTCTGCATAATAAGGCTTAATGGAGTGAAAATCTTTCTCATAATTGAAAATTGTAATGATTGAAGAAGGTTTAAACTATAATGTATATATTGCTGTTTCTATATTTTTGGCAAAGAGTTCTTTTTCTGATTGTTAAGAAACTTAGTGGGATAAGTTCATTTTATTATAGGAAGTTCAAAATTTCCAGCACTTTTAAATAAAAACAATGGGAAGACTGAATTTACGGTATGGGATTGAACATTTCAGAGGCCACAAAGACAAGATCTTTGTGATTAAATGGAACCCTCTTGATCACACCAAGCTGGTCACTGTCGGAGTGAAGCACATCAAATTTTGGACTCAGACAGGTTTGTAACATTTTGATACAAAAAGGCTTGATAAATGTTCTTTCATTATATTTCTAGTCTATTATGTGTTCAATTTTTATTTTTTAAAAACGTTTTATACGTTCTACCACTACACCACTGTGCCCCTACATAGACACATACTGACATAAAATCGTGCGCATACACATAAGTATGCCCGTGCGTGTGCGTGCATGCACACACACACGCACACACACACACATGCATGCACACACACACACACACACATACACATGCGCGAACAAATACTCACACAAGCAGTGTGTATGGTTTTAAGCGTCTGAAAATAGACATGCTCGCTGTTTCAAACTTATTCCTGCCTCCCAGTGGGTAGTGAGGTGTCTGAACACCAATTTATGCACAATAAGGATCCTTTAGTAATTGAAAATCACAAGAAATGTCCGGGAAAATGTTTCTAGATATCCAAAACTTCTACACTTTAAAAAATGTATTATTTCCTATCCACTTCGTTGTTGCTACTCTTCTTATTGTTTTATGTCTCCTAATTGTTGAAATAGGTGTTTGATATGCCTAACTAGAGGCTTCCACAACATTTTGCATGTTTACTATTGTACTGTTCTCACAGTATGTGCTGATAGGAATAAGCTCTATGCAATTGCTATTTTTATTATCGATTACTTTGATAGTACACAAATTTACTTGCAAATTATTGTTTTTTTGGTCAGGTGGTGGCTTCACTTCAAACAGAGGCACCATGGGGCAAGTGGCCAAGTTGTGCGACATGATGTGTGTGGCTTATGGGAAAGTAGCGGATGTTTGTTTTTCTGGGGGCAGTGATGGTCATGTATTTGTGTGGCAGGGAGTTCAGTTGCAGAAAACTGTCAAGGCACATGATGGACCAGTGTTTGCGATGCATTCCTTAGACAAAGTGAGTTCTGCATATCTTTTGAACGAGTAACGGACGACTTGTATGATAAATATAATGACAAGCAATCAAAAAACTGCTCTGGACTAAATTAAATCAATAACTGCATGGTGAATAAAAAATCTGAGAAAGACAGGGGGTTTAATTTCCTACATTTGACATATTGTGGTTGAATCTAAATTATAAAGTCACAGTACCTGAATAGTGTAGCATACTCCTCTTGTCTCTACTTGTAGATCTAGATATCTCACATGCAGTGTCAGCTAAACAAGAGTGGCAGGATGTGACAGTTCCTTAACAAAAGAAGCAACAAAATGCTAGTTTCTACATTCATACTGTCTTGGCTGGATTACACTCATTCATTCCAGCTGGCTAGAATTTTAGTTATTACATTGTCAAAACTTCAAATATTTTTGAATCAAGCAGCCTAGTTAACAAAAAAAAAATAAGAAAATAAAGAAATAGAGATCTGACTATGTAGCACACTTTAAACTCTGGCTGTCGGTCAAAGAATTATATACAAAACTGCTATTCTTTGTTAAAAATGCCTAAAATCACATATTACCTTTTAAAGAATTTCTGGAAATGTACACCTCAGGAAGAACTGTCAGGTCATTTGTAAATGAAAGCCTTCTTACAAGTTCCATTAAAACGGTACAAATCTTATTGTGAACAGCTCTTTTCTATTTCAGTCCTGTTGTTGAAACAGGCTTTCATTGTTAAGATCCTAAACGTTTAAAGTAGAATTAAAATAGACTTAAAGCCTCTCTTATTTTTAGTGCCTTTGAAGCTATTCTTCACTTGTATATGGGCACTGGTGGATATTAGGATTAGAGCAGGCATACTAACAGGCATAAGGTTAAAAAGTAGAGTATGAAACAAATGAAGGATAGAAATATATGTATATACATAAAGGGGCTACTGCAAATGATACCAGGTATAGATAAAGAATGAGTTACAAGATAGTCCTTTCAATGTATGTGTAAAAACCAGAGGTCTTTACTGGACCCGTGATCTGACTCCAGCTTGCTGGGAGACTGAACTGAAAGAGAAAGTAAAGTTGCCCATAATCTAGATCTAGTTAAAACTGAAACAAAGAAAGCAGTGCGGCATGCACAGCAAGTAAGGATGAAAAAAATTGAAAAGAGGTGGCCGAGTAGTCTAGGCATTGCACTCTGACCCAAATGTCTCAGGTTCGAGTAGTCTAGGCATTGCACTCTGACCCAAATGTCTCAGGTTCGAGGCCCTGTTTCGGCATTGCGTTTTTTCCTTGGGCAAGATTATTTACCCCTATTGCCTATGTTGCGGCACTGCACTGCGGCTGATGCTTGGAATATTAAAATCCAAAAGAAAAAGTGCCCTTGTGGACATTAAAGGCCATTATAATTTTTTTTTTTTAACTTATGGCAAAAGGTTTGAGAAAAAACAATAAGTCTTACCTTTATGTGCTTTATGGAGATTTGTTCGACTTCAGTAACAAGGCTTGTATATCAATCACAATTTCTAACATGACAATTTACACTATAATATACGCTCACTTTCA
>JAUEKS010383066.1:0-10996 GCA_031762815.1 Tylodina fungina | reverse complement strand
ATGTTGGGTGAACCGTGACTCGAACCTGTGACCTCCGTCTTCTAAGGCGAGTGTCTTACCACTACACCACAAAGACCCCCCCCCCCCTTAATTTCATATTTCAACACATGATTTGTTGAACATTTCTCCTCTATATGACAATTTAACAATGTTGCAAAAATATATTCACTCTGGATCTAGATCCAAAATTTTGCCCATGGCATTTTTTTGTTATAAAATTGTAAACTCTTATAAACAAATGCCGAAAATGGCTAACTTGTAAACCACGGGAACTAGATGTGTAATTTTAGATCGGAGGTTTTGGGTGAAGATAAGAAAGAACATTCTTTGTGGCAGTAATGAACATAGGCCACTTTCGTTTAATTGATTCCAGGGCTATAATGTATTTTCAATCTTTCCACAGAGATTACGACTCCCTGTCCCCGGACAATGTGTATGAAAATAATAAACTGGTAGGTTCTTTCTCGATGTGGTCGAGCATTGCACACTTTTAAGGTTAAACGTCTTATTACCCAGTCATATTCATTATAAATGTTAATATTCAGAGCAAAAACAATTTCTCTTCTTGCCTGTTAAAAAAGTACTGGTTTTATTCATATGTTAATAGTTTTTTTTATGTAATTGGTGGCCTTTGCTTGATCTGGAGGCCAGACAGTTGAGTGTATCACTGATATAAAAAGAAACACTCATGGATAGTTTGGGGAAATTAGTACAGGTACTGTGTTTCCTAGAAGCAGAAGGACAAACTGGTTTTTGTGGGTTCTGTCATTCTATTCTTTTTTTAAATCATTGACATGCAACCAAAAAAAATGGAAGCAAGCCTGTACATATTTGTCTAGAATGCTGTTATATAGTCCCTTCTCTTTTTTTGCAACCAGATTTATTCTATCTTATTGTCTCTGCTAGGCCTTTGAGGTTGGTGAGAGCGAACTTAACATCCCTGCCTTCCTGGAGGCTGAGGACATGGCTAGACTGAAGGTTCCAGACAAGCTGAGTGTCATCACTTATGTCAGTCAGTACTACAACTTTCTCAGCAGCCTGCCTCAGTGTGAGTCCTGTTTATGATATGTGAAATAGAACATGCGAGTCAGGTTTGTGACATTCGGATAATAATTATTGTATCCATTATCGAAACAGATACTGCGTACTTAAATCTCCTGTGTCATTAACACTTTTTAATTTGTTCCTTCTGGTCCAAATGTATCATCATTAGTAGACAAATACCAAAGTGAACCAGGACATTTATTTGTTTCTGATCATATATGAAGACAATTTAACTTCTATAATCAATATTGCAGCTAAACTGTTACTAGTTTATTTAATTTTCCAAACCTTGAACATGTCATAATATATATCCACTGGAAAAATATGCCAGTTTTGATTTTGACATTGCTATTTCTTGGTGAAGAATGCTCATATATCTCGTGAAATCGCTATTCTTTGCTCTCATTTCAGTGGGAGGCCCAGGGGTCAAGGGTAATGTATCCAGTAAAGTCACCTCAGGTACAAAGCGACCTCCAGACTCCAGTGATTCTCAAGCCCCTAACACAAAGAAGGCATCGACAGTGGAAACGAAGGAGAACACCAAACCCGTATGTATTAAGACTTGTCCTTCTTTTTAGCTTGCTAGATAGATGTTGTTTTCAGTGTTGTCAATTTTCACGATATATCTTTTATATTAAATATCTTTCTCAGCCCCCCCCCACCCCCTCTTTTTATACAATGTGTGAGACCAGTTTGTTGCTCTTCATTTTCTTCTGTTGTCCTTCTCTGCACAGGTTTTAATGTTTATGGCTTTAACATACATTTCGTTTGTTTTTATTAACACAATTACAGCTCAAATTAATGGTGTGAAAGACCCTGTCTTCTATTAAAGCAGCTTAGACATTTTGCTTCGAGAAATTTGATAAACACAAGCTTTAAAACTGAACATGCATCACCTCTTCCGAATACACTGCACTGGTTTCCTTTGGGAAAACGTATTGTATACCAATTGGAAATTTTGTGCCACAGATGTTTTAAATTTTAAATGACAGGACACCTCCCTATTTGAAAGACCTTCTGAAAATGTATGTATCATCACATGCACTTGGATTGTCAGCTGATGCAATGGTGTTTGTAATACATAGAACAATGAATATGAAAACTTTGGGAGCAAGATCATTGGCATTTAATGGCCCATCGACCTGGAATTCTCTCCCTGAAAATTTGAGAGAGATGAATACTTACAAAGTGTTCACGCACCTGAAAACTAATGCCTAAAATGTTTGGAAGCATACATGTATACATACATACATACCTTACATATGTACGTAACATACTTATTTAATACACATTTGTACGCATACTGGCATACATACAAGTGCTGACAGCGTGGTCGGGCAGATTTTGAAGCAGATATCATATCAATATTCTTTCAAAAATGTGTCACTGCATGTGCTTTGCTGTATATGTAAAAAAAAATGAAAGCTTATATCCATTAGTGCTGAGCGATATGTAAATCCAATGTATAATATATTATTATTATTATTAATTGGGTCTCCATGATGGATTTCAGTACTCATTTCCCAAGTCAACAATTTTTCAGATGATCTCTGTGATGCCAGGGGTTAGCTTGAGAAATCACTTATTATCTTAGGCATCTTTCTTATTGTTTTAGAGCAACGGTTTTATTTCTGAAAGCTCTTACTATTTCCTATGAAATTATTATGGACTGTAGACAATGGATGCCTTGGTGTCCACCCTCCAAGTATTGAGTATGCTGCCTCACTATTCTTAACTAGTAGGGCGTGTGTGGTTTCTATTAGTATTATTTTCAGGATATCTGCATTATTTTCTTTTTTATACCAGGCATGTCCTCAAATCGTGGAAAAATGTATTTCTGCTGTCGTAAAATGTCTTTGATTTTTCTTCCTTTATTTGATGTCTCAAGCTAACCTTTAAAATCAGGGATCATGGCAGAGCAACTGCTGATGATTTAAAACTGTAAGGAAACTGCATCGTCATTCGTATGTTTCCATTCTTCAAGCTTGTGATGACCGTTGCGATGGCATACCTGAATTATTATTTCTATAGCACTATTGAATGTGAGTGTAAAATAAAGGTTATTCTCATCAGTTGCAGAAACAGTAGAGGTCTACGCTGTATTTAAATCAGTTTATTCCATTTTCTTTTCCAGTCAAGCATGGGAGACAAGTGCTGTATCTGCCACAACAAAGTATACCTACTGGAACGGCACATGGATGCAGGCAAGCTCTATCACCGCTCATGTTTCCGTCACAGTGACCTTTCTCCGACCAACAAGGTCCTCACTCGTTCACCTTTCATGTCTCCGAGTCTGAGCCCAGAGAGTGCATACCCACTGTTTGCTGACAAACAGTCAAAGCAGGGAGAAAGGCTTGAAGTTGCCAAGACAACAGGACCTGGTGCTGTAGCAAACAAGAACAGCAGCCCTTCCAAAACGAAAACAGTTTCAGATGTTTCTAGTGTTGTGAAGAGACCCGATGGGACTGGCATGAAGCATTCTTTAGTTGACCAGGGTAGAGAAGACACAAAACGATCTAAGATTCAGCCAAGGACTTTGTTTGGAAGTGCAAAAAGTGACGCTAGTCTTGGTGGGAAAGAGACAGCTGTGAATTCAAAGGAATCTGAGGATAAAGAAGATTCTGTAGGAGGTTTGCCTTTATCAGGCAAGGAGGCGCGTAAGTTAGAGAAGAGAAGACAACATATTCTGGGAGCAGAGAAATCTATTTCACAGACTCCCACCAAAAGAAGTGTCCCTCTTATCTTTCAGCAAAAAGATAAACAGGAAGACAGGACTTTACCCACTTCAGGTGTGAAGGCTTCATGTAGTCAAAATGCTGCTATAACAACACCTGCATCATTATCATCTTCATCAACGTCCACAACATCTGCGAAGAACCCAACTTCCATTGCTTCTACTCTAAGAACTGCACCGTCTAAACCTTCTGATTCTGTAAATAAATCAGGCCCTGCTTCTACTCACCACAGGGACAGAATACTGGTAGGTAAGGAAGAGAAAGGAAATAATTCTGCTTTGCCCTCTCAACCGAAGACAAAAAGTCAGTTACCTGATGTACAGAGTCTTAAAAACAAGCTCCTGTCATTGTCTGATTCCGATCAAAGTGCTCATCCACCGATTGCAAAGCCAAGATCTGGTGGAAATAAACGCTTTAGTGTGGAGTGTGAAAATATTTCATCGGCAGTCAAGTTACGAGAGAAGGAAAGCATGCCCAAACCTGCGCCTCGTAAGAGCTTAATAGATTTACCAGGGCCGAAAGCCCCAGACAGACCAAAGCTCACGGGACATACACAGAAGTCCAATATTCTTTCAGATTCTTCTTCAAGTAACACCCCAAGGTCAACTGATTCACCTCCTCCTCCTCTGCCTAACTCGCCTCCGCCACCACTACCCACAGGCCTCCCTCCCCAACTTCCTAGCTGCCCCTCCATAGGTGATGGGGCTAAAGTCTTAACTGTCTGCTCAAAGGCGTCACCGGAAGAGGCTATACAACCAGTCTTGTCTCAAAATAAAAAGCGCGATGTTGCTGAGAAATCAGAACTGACACCTAAATCCCAGAATACTCACCGGCATAATGTTCTAGCTGAGGCAAAAGCAAAGCTGAACCCAACTAATAAAGACGTTGATAGGAACGTGGGTGGTAATAAATTCACATCCCACGAACCGGTGAAATCGCGAGTGGCTGAGGGTAATGCTCTTACTGCGAGTGCGTCACCTGATCGTCGATGGTCTACCCCTGCTTTAAAAGTAGATCAATCTCTAGCAGTGTTTGCCGTTCCGTCAGAGAAGAAGGAAGAAGATGGGGTGCTTACTGGATTACTGGCCTCCCTTGCTGGAGTCAGAAGTAGATCTGGATCTACTCCATCTGTGACAGATCTCTCTTTGTCAGCAGCCACTTCGTCATCTACGCCAAGTTCAGCAGCAAGGGCTTCTTCCTCTTCACAACATAGCACAGACACACAGCTGTCTGCAAAACCAGGTGGAAAGCTAAGTAAAGATCTGTTAAAGACAACTGTGACTACTGCTTCTTCAGCATCCAGCACATCTAGTGTGCCAAAAGTCAGCTCTTCGGAGAAGACATCATTATCTGTCCAATCATCGTGTAATACTCCTAAACATACTGGAGAAAAGGGAACTTCATCTGTGCCTCATTTGAAACCTTCATTGACTTCCGTGAGTGCAAGCAACATGTCCAAGGGTTTGACCAGTACTTCAGAGACTGTGAATGAAATGCCTGAAGCTTTAAATGTCCTCAATAAGTTGAAATCTGTCAGTGGTACAAAACATGATAGCAAAGATGCAGTGAATTCCAAAGTGCAAAGTCATCGGGATAAAGGTAAAGGCTTTCTTGATAAAGACTTGAAAAATCTAAATGAACCTAATCCGAAGAGCATGGCCGAGGTGAATAAAATTGTCTCATCTCTGGAAAAAACAGAGCCAAGCACGAAACCATCTGTGATAGCAGCACCCAAAGACTCCTATTTATCCCAAATAGACAGGAATCCTGTCAAAGAAATAGAGAAATCTCACAGTGATGCAAAGATCAATTCCAAGTTAAAAAACTCAAAATTTGGTGCTCACATGAATGAAGAAAAATCAATATCTAAGAATCTTTCTTCCAGCAAAGAAAACTTGTTTCAGCCTGGCAAAGAGCTTGTGTCGCATATTAATGATGTCAAACTAAAACATATCACTCCCGTAACAAACGAAAGAAAATCAGAAAATTCGCATCAAAATTATGATGTCAAACTGAAAAAAGTGGAATTAATAAAAAGAGATGAAAAATCTGATGAAATGAGATCAAAGTCCGAGGCCTCCATTCCTGTTACAACAAGCAAAGGAGGAATGCTAGTGGGGGAAATGGCTGAGAGCGATGGGGCTGGGGACAGGCCGACCTTGTCACCTCGAGGTATGTCGCAAACACCTAGCAAGGTGGAAAAACAGGAAATGGATCAAGATGTGCCACAGTGGAAGAAGAACATTGAGGAGCGAAGGAAGAAACTGAGGGAAGATATTGCCAAGTCAGAGCTAAACTCGGTCCACCTCAGGCATCCCAGGGGACAGGAAGACATGAAGGAGAAGACGCCCAAGTCAGCAGCCAATGACCAAACGGACATATCTCAAGGTGCTGACACAGATAATATATCCCAGGAGCTGAGCATTCCAGATGCTGCAAGTAGTGTAGCCACTGTTGAGGAGGAGAAGCTGGATTGGCAACTGGAGGCTGAGAAGAGAATTGCTGCTCTTCGGGGGTTTGAGAGTGATGACGATGAGAAAGCATGCAAGAAGACTATCTCACCTCATGCCCTTATGCCATCAGCTGAAGGAAAAACTGCTGTCACCCAGAAAGGTACAGAATCTCATGTTCCTGTTCATGAAGCATTGGATGGTGACTGGAGGGCTTATCAGGATAGCAAAGAAGATTTAGTGGCAAAGAAAGACAAAGTGGGTAAACCAAAGTTGAAAGATTCTGACTTGAACTTTGTGAAAGAGATGAAGAAGCTAAAACCAGTGGAAATTGACATTTCATCGAATAATGATACTAAACATACAGAAACTCCTGAGAAAATTGAAGATTTTAGAGACAAGCTTCATAAGTTGAAACATGTTGCAGTGAGTAAAGAGGAAAATGTTACAAAAATCAGAGAATCAAAAACTGAAAAGAATGAAGGAAATGAGGAGCCAAATCGCGAGAAGTCTCTGACAAAGCCATTGCCTCTGAAAAACATAAATAACAATCAGAGTGACCGAGCTCAAGGTCTGGCTAGGAACCATATCAGTGACATGGAACACATTACGAGTCTGACATCGCCAAATCGAGTGTCTCCCATAAATGAAAAGGAAGACACGTCACACACTTCTTCGATCTCAAACACCAGTACCAAAGACACACAGGAACCATCAGCACAAGGGGAGAGTACAGGGAGGGAGACAACTTCACCAAGAGAGATATCTTCACCAAGAGAGACAACTTCTCCAAGAGCGATCGTCCTCGAAGAGAAAGACCCAAAGTCATCTCCAAAACTGAAAAGAAAGATAACTGTTGTGGGCCGGAATATTAAGGTATGTTGCTTTCTATTTTCTATTCCATATGTTACATGTCTTGAAAATATCTTCTTTAAAATATGTTTGAGGATTGTGTAGGATAGAAGAAAGTGTGGTGGTGTTCTCATTTTATTTTCTTGAGAAAATCATTAAATAAATTCACTGAAAAATTTTTTTCATGTAGAGGAAGGAAAGCCTTTCTATGTTTGAAAATTGTGGCTCTCTGTTCTGTATTTTCTATCCGTGTTTTGGATGTTTGACATAGCTTGCTGTGATATCATTGGAACAACAGGGCTCATTGGACTCGCCTCCTGCCTCTCCTGATGGGCGGCGTAAGATAGAAATCAGCAATGAATTTGATTTTGAGAATACATCAGAATTAGAGTCCAGTCTTGCATCAAGCACTGCTGACTTGACCATCTCGGACAGATGCCCCACACCTCCTCCCCGGCCACCTCCACCACGCCACAAAACGGTAAAATCTTTGTCTTCAAACATCTTTTCTTTATAACCTAAGGTATCTAGAATTTGTTTAATAGTGTTTGTTGAATGTGTATCTAAATGAGGTACCAGCTTAAGAATGAGTATGTTTGTATTCAAGACTTTCTTTCATTTTCTCAATATTTCGATCTTTCGTTTTAGAAGAGCCCTGGTCATATTTCTGCCATAGAGCTGCAGCAGCAATTGTTGGACATAGACAACCGTTTGACAGATCTAGAACTGAGAGGGCGGGATTTGGAAGATTCAATCAGAAACGGTAACAATATTTTGATCTTTGGCCTTGTGATTGTGGGTTGTGTTTATTTACATATCTCGCTCTGAAATCAAATTGTAGATCTGTTGAGCCTGGATTTTTTTTATCAAAGAAGTGAATTTTATACTATATTCGATTTTTGAAAAAATTGAATTAAGTATATTAATTTAAAGATTTTGGTGAAATGTAAATTTCACTCTGCTATTAAATCTGTCCATTCACTTAGTCAACTGCTCTCACAATAAAAAACGTAATAGAAGTCTGATTGGTGGGATATTATATCAATTAAAAACATAAATTAGAATAACAATTTCAACATATTGGTTAAAATTCGTAAGTTCTTCAAATTTGAAAGAATCTTGAGTGGTACCGCATGCATTTCATATTTTGCCTCAGTTTGTTTCTGAAACTTACTGAGTTTTCTCCTTCCACCGAATAATTTTCCATTCTTTTCTCACTGATTTACCCTATTCCTGCACCTCTTCAGCAATTTCTGTTTGTCTGGACAGTTCTAATCTTTCAAACTTCTATTATTTATAGACCACTCATTCATTGAAGTAGATATAGTTTTGATTATTACGAATACTGGGAAGAAAGTTTGGCTCAGCCGTGTGTGCCCTGAATGTTACCAAAAAATATTGAAAACAATTTCTTTCTTACTAAGCCCTTGCAGCATTCATATGTGTTCAGACTGAGACGTTTGTTTTTACGACCTGTTCAAGATGAACGTGCAGCTTTTCCATTAACGTAATCTCCTTACTAACCAAATGTACACAATTCTCTGTCTCTCAAATATTTCAGATATGCGAACATTCAAGAGAAATAGTGTAATAGGGTACATTTCTTTTCAAATATTTCAATAGAGCTATAATCTCTTTCGTTGTTGTAAATTTCACTATATAAAATGCATATCGTTTTTTATTTTATTTTTTGGAGGTTGGTTTGCTGTAAGGATACAGAGCATGTTTCACTATATTTTTTTATTATTTTTTTTTCTCTATTGGCACCCTGTAAGATGTTGGTTATAGGAAGTCAAGATTGTTAGAAAAAAGTCAAATTGAAAAATTCAGATTTTCAGCTTCATGTGATTTATTATTAGTTTTTTTTAGCTTACAATAATGTGAGATTTGTTATCATTTCAGTGTGAGAGTATAGGATTATATTAAAAATTATGGAACTTTCATGTGTTTAATGGTGCTATTTATAAATAGATAAGTATTAAGTTTCAGATTTTCTTAGTCTTGACTTTAAATTTGGTCTATTTGACAGCTGAATGTTGACGATATTCATCTTGATCATATATGATATATTATTGGTGAAGGACGAGTGACTTGGTATTTAATATACATGCTGACCCTACTCATCCATTTAGGAAAATGCTTCAGTATTATAATTTTTTCTCTGCAATATTCATTGAGTTAACAGACCTGCCATTTATCCTGATTTAATCAGGATATCCTGATTTTTTATTAGACGTGTAGAGCTGATATCCTGATTTTTTAGCATTAATTGTAAAAAAATACTGATTTTAAAAAAAATGTATTCTTCATTGAATTAGTTGATCCTGATTTTTTTTCTCAAATACGGATTTTTTGACTGGGTATCCTGATTTTACTTAAAACATTGTGGCAGGTCTGAGTTAAGGTGTACATACAAGATTACAGCAACTATAGGAGCATTAAACGGATGAGCCATACCATGAAGATTTGAGAAATGATGATCTTTAGAAAGTGGCCATAGTGTGTAAAAAGCTGTTTGGCTTCATGTGAAAAAGACACGCTACGCCTGCAACACTTGCTCTAAGGTTAGCCACAGAGAAATTTAGGGAAGGAAGTAAAGAAAGAATTCCACTGTATTTTAATCGATCTTGAACAAGACTGTGACAAAGCTCTCAGAGTGGAAGTATAGCATTGCATGAGAAAGAAAAGGAAGGAGTGTCAAAGAAATAATTGAACTCACTAATAAATATGGATAGTGAAAGAGTAGCTTGCACAGCATAAGGAACAAAAGAACCTTTAAAGGTAGCAGTGGGGCTTCAGGTTCATCCCTGTATATGTTTATGTATATGTGGCATTGGTGGCTTAGTGGTTAGGCTGCCAGGCTTGTGATCGAGGGGTCACCGGTTCAAATCCCGGCAGTGCTAGGCATCTGACGTGGTGTCCTTGGGAAAAATACTTTTCATAAATTTCCTCACCTCACCCAGGTGTAAACTGGGTACCCGTCTATAGGTAGTGAATGATATTATCAGTACCGGTATGTTAGTACAAGCGTCTAACCGGCGGCCTAAACTGTACACTCCTCAGGGACTTGAGCTCGTTTCATTATGACATTGGTCTGTCAGTGTAATAATAGTGTGTAAGCGCTAAGAGCTTGTATTAACAGGGATTAGCGCTATAAATGCTATCTATTATTCTTCTTCTTATTACGTATATTCCTGTTTGCTATGATGATTGTCCAACTGATAGAGCAAGTAAGATGAGAGGCTCTCTGCAATAAATTATTTGCAGATGATGTATTCCTGATAAATGAAAATAAAACGAAGACAGAGGAAAACTGGGGAGCTGGAAACAAGGACTGGAAAAGAGGGGGATGAAAGTTAACAAAAAGGAAAATTGCAAGTATTTGTGCGGCATCAACAAAATCATGGAACCCCAGGCAAGAAGGTTGCAGAGCTAGGAAGTGCTGGAGAGAAAAGAGTTTAAATACCAGTTCACAAAATTCAAGATGTCGGGTGGAATACATCAAGAAAGGTGCTTGGACTGCCGTATGATAAAGAGACGACTGTGAGGGTGAAAGAGGTGAAATCAACGGAACAAAAGTTATATAAAATAATAGAAGCCCACAGAGGTCATGAGGGAAAACTGGATGTGTCTAAGATGAGGAAGCTTCCGAATGTGAAATGGAACGAAAGGATCGCATGACCCTCTGTGTGCTACAATTATCAAAGAAAACAAGAGGAGGTACGACTGAGACGGTTCAAACTTGTGAAAATGAGGGGAGACGACTCTATAGAAAGAAGGGTACCGTACTAGAGAGTTGTCAGGAACTAGGAAGTGGATTAGACCAAAAAAAAACGCCCACGTGGCTTACTTCATGTCTGATGTGGCATTGCAGTATACCACAGAGCAACACAATTCATTAGGAGTCTCCAACCC
>JAUEKS010382955.1:0-11000 GCA_031762815.1 Tylodina fungina | reverse complement strand
CAGCGGGTGGGGGGAGGGGGGGTGGGGCATTATGTAGCACTCTCTTTCAATTTGGTATGATTAAATCGTGTTCTTTCTTTTCTTTCTTTCTTTTGTAAAACCCATACAAATACCTAGCCCATCTTTCTTGTATACATCCCGCTCAATGAAAAATGTCCCCTCTTTTTATTGGTCGGCGGTGGCGCTCCAGTACGGAAGTACTTCCTTGGAAATACCACCCCGGTGGTCAAAGAAGAAACAGTACTCTTGAGGTGGTGCAGCTAAGAAGGCTGTAGAATGGCATCATATATATTTTAGTGTTGAAGTTGAAGTTGCAGTGAGTGGTTCAAATTCAAAGGTGCAGAGATTGTGACAGAAAAGAAAATTGAGGTGGTAGGGCCTATTGTAATCTAGCGAAAAATCAAATAGCTCTAGATTTCTATTAGGTCAAAATGGTGTACTCTGAAAGTAAAAGTGAGGAAAAGTGACAAGATCTTGGATGGACATTTTACAGAAAGAATGGCTTTCGGACAAAGTGTAAAAACAAAATGGGAAGAGATTCTATGACACATAAAAGTAGCTGGAAACTGAAGATTGTTTAGAGTTGTATGAATGACTTGCTCAGTGTTGAGATGAGTGGAATGACAACGGCTGGGGCCTCTTTGAAGGTATAATTTTGTTACATTCATGAAGAGGTAGATGTGCTTTCGGGAGGATGCGTGGAAAATGTCAGAGGTCTGTCAGGAATTGTTTCCGAAATATATATTGAAAGATCAGCGGAGATGGATCTTAAGAAAATGTTCTTAAAAAATGAATACAATTTGTTATGAATTTTGTGTTCAAATTTAAAGACAAGAGAGTAGAATAAGAAGGGGATTGTGAACTAAGTTGTGGCTTTGTAAACTTAGAGGGGTGGGGGGGGGGTGCATGTATTAGGTTTTTCAGAAGATGGTAGAGTGTGCCTTAAAAAATGAGAGAGAGAGAGAGAGAGAGAGAGAGAGAGAGAGAGAGAGAGAGAGAGAGAGAGAGAGAGAGAGGGACGGACGGACGGACGGACGGACGGACGGACGGACGGACGGACGGACGGACGGACGGACAGACAGACAGACAGACAGACAGACAGACAGACAGACAGACAGACAGACAGACAGGTGGAATGTTCATTGGATCCAGTATTTGTCTACTGTACTCTCACTGTCCTCTGATTCAGAGCTGCTATCAACAACTCTTCTAGCACTAGAGGCCTAGGAGTAGGGCCAGTGCTGGTAGACGGTTGAGGTTGCGATTGAGGAGACTGCTTGAGTTTGAGAAGTATTAGCAGAGCTGCCAACTGTACGCTAAAATTACGTATTTGTAGGCCTACGTATTTTGATGCTTTGTACGTTTTTATGCTGGAAAAACACAACTATATTAGGAAAGGAATACTGGCTCTAATGAGTGTATTTCCACTTCCATACACTAAGGGCGTTATTTATTTTTCCAACTATAGTTGTGACTATCAGGGTTTTTTTTTCACTAGTTACCCATCTATTTCGTCAAATTAAAAAAAAATATTGTAACTACTCCAGTGAATGAAAAATACGATATTACGGTTAGACTAGATCTAGATCGCGAAATGAACTTTCGACGTGTTGCTAGATCTAGATATCCAATCTATAGATCTATTAGCCTAAATATTCACTATTCATTGAACCCAGGTTTGACGGATTCTTCAAACAAATCGAAAATTCCAGGTCATTTGTTGTTCTTACTTTTTCTCATTGACGAAGTTATTTTAATTTTTTTGCTAGACCTAGACTCTAGATTTAGGTGACTGCCTGGCATTTTAAAGGGAAACAATCACTGCATCTGCTGTGAACAAAAAAAAATACACCAGTTGTGACCCTTCTATTAGAAAATAAATGTTAACAATGAGATCACATCGCAAGGGATGCGACGAACACAGTTGGCCGTCGGTGACCTATTATCGCAAATGTTGTGACAAATGCAGTCAGTGAGTTGAACATTGGCTTTTCGTACATCTTTAGAAAAGAACTAATAATAATGATAATCATACTACTATAAGAGTAACTTTCCTACATGTTCGGTGTATACAAATCCAGACGCTGGGACAAAAAAAAGTCAGAAAACTACACATTATCTACTGATATGCACTTATTTGTATGTGTAGGTTTAAAAATGCGTGCAAACAATTTCTATAATTTAAGATTTTTATAAATTTAGTAGGCTTTGTGGGCTCTTTTTAAAGAAAAATAATTGAATAGCACTTATAGTGCTTAGGCTAAGATCTAGATAGTCTATTCATTTCCACTGCATTGCTGTGTGACAACTTGATTTTCCTGATTCTAGATTTAGTGAATCTGCTTCGATTTATTATGGGAAAAACCAGTAATCACTTATAGTGCTAAGTTTAAGATCTAGATCACCAAGGTGACCATATCTAGAACTACACGCACGCGCGCACGCATGCAAGCACGCATGCGCGCACACACACACACACATACTTATTTATTGCAGGGTTTATAGGACGTCCTTTATACCCGTTCTGTGAATGGGCCTATGCAGTAGTAATATAATAATAATAACAATAGTAATAATAATAATACTAATCGTAAAATAGCAAAGTACTTTATTATATGCATTTCCATTCCATGAGAAACACTCAATGCTCAGTACCGATATAGGAATTACTGCGAAGACAACATGCTAGAAGGAATGAACGTTATATATATTTGTTATATCTGTTAAAAACATTCAACTTATTTGTCTCAACCCTCATGCTACTTCATTCTCTCTTATCTCTCTCTCCCTATCTCTGTATCTCTCTTACACCCACATACGTATACAGACATACAGACACTCAATCACCCTCTTGCAGACTTTGATAAATATAAATTAGTCAACTGTACAGTGTCATTGTATCTTGGATTGTGGGTTGAAAAATGCCAAGAGGTTGTTAAAACAAGTGATCTTTCTGCTCTCTATTATAACATTCCAAATAGATGTGTGGCATATTGGAAAAGGAAATTTATTCCAGAAAATAGGACCAAAATAAGAAAGTGACTGTTCTATATGACTAAAACGTTTTTATAGGTAGGGTTTTATCTGATGATACATACCTGAGCGATCTAGTTGGGATGTACTCCTGTACACTTTCAAAAGTTCTGTGAATAGCCTGATGCTGTGTTATTTAGAACAGCAAATTTATACATAATCCTTTTAAAAAAATTTGCAGCCAGTGGAGTTTTTTTAAAAAATGGGGTCACGCGATGTGATTTGTTTTCTGTGACATGTTTGTTCCACGGAAGAAGAAGAAGGTTCCAGTTGATAGGAAAAGTTCTCTTGCCTAACATAAGTGGTGCTGGGTTACATGGTACCAGTAGCAAGGAAGTTTTCCCTGACCTGACACAAATATTGCTTGGTTACGTGATACCAGCAGCAAAGAATGTTCCCTGACCTGAGGGGTGGTTAAGACACTAGCCTCAGAAGACAAAAGTCATGGGTTTGAGCCCAGGCTCACCCAAGATTCTTTTCAGAGTTTTCTCTGGCCTGGCTCATCTGGAGTCGCCTTGACCTTTCAGAGATGGACATTTAAAACGTAGGTTCCACCTCTTACATAACCTTAAATGTGTTGAAACGGAAGTCAAAGTCCAAAAGTCCTGACCTGACTCAGATAGTACTGGGTTACATGTTACTTGTATTAAGGACATGTTCCCTGATCTGACATAGGAAGTACTGGGTTATATGGTACTAGCAGCAAGAAGATGTTCCTTGATGTGACTGATAACGTTGAATGTGTGCCTTGGGTCTGGAAGGTTGTAGAGTTGAAGCTGATTGGAATGGCTGATAATCAGGGTGCTCACAAACTGATTCCCTACTTGTCTCACTCCACTCTCCGTATCACGGAGTGGAGAAACTAGTTCCTTGTGAATGTTGTCTTCCTCAAGGCAGAGTCACACTCTGATACAGCGTTCAGTGGGTGTGTGTCCCCGTGCATGCATGCATACGCTGATTAAGGGAAGAAAATGTGGGGCACTAGGGTTGACACCTGAATCTTATTTCATCTATCCTGTAATTGCCATTCCCTCCCAGAATAGTCTTTGGAGGATATCTTAGAAACTGAAATGTTATATAGAGTAGGTTTGTCTTAGACCACGCATTTGTGTCTATCCTCAGAGAGAACTCGTCTTATACCCAAACAAAAATGGCAAGGTCCTGGATCTACTAGAGGAAGCTAAGAAGCAAGTGGAACTCTCTGAACAAGGCTCTGGTAAACTCAGGTACTGTAGCTAACCTCCTTAGTATATAGGTCGATGCTTGTGTTTACACCTGTGTGTGTGTGTTTACACCTGTGTTTATATATATGTGTGTGTGTGTGTGTGTGTGTGTGTGTGTGTGTGTGTGTGTGTGTCACGTGTGTACTTGCGCGCACCTACGAGTTGAGTGAAGTACTTGAAAAAAAAATACCTAGCATTATCTTTATCATCTACTTGTACACGCAGGCAGATAAGATGTTACACACACATACACTTCCATGCATGCTTTTTGTAATACTGTGAAACACATTGTTAACAGTTGTCTATTTCAACCCATAGGCTTCTGGAAATCATCAGCTACAAGATCTTAGCTGTCCAGAAAGAAGACTTGGCCCTGGACCACCTAGTGGTGGGAGGTACCAAGTCATACCGGATTGAAGAGATTCCTGCCGATGAACTCAACGTCCCTTCGGATGAGCTGCTTATTCCTGTGGCGCATTTTCAGAAGGTATGTTGTCATATCATGATATCATCATCATAATCTTCATCGCCATCTCTCCTTCCAGGGTATAGGCCATTCTTCCATTTCCCCTGTGGATTCAATCTCAGTACAAGTTTGGTGGTGTAACTGTTTTGCTTTCTCAGAATGTCCAATTCAGCGCCATTGTCGCCTGCGAACTTTTCCCTCTATATGTAGCTGATTGGTCCTTTATCTTCGTTTCTGATTTTGTCCAGCCACTGTATTCTGAGAATCCACCTCAAGCACCCATTGATGAAGATGTGTTGTTTTCTGCAGTTTTTTATGTTGTTGTCCCGGTTTCTTTGGTCGGCCTTAGCAAAAAATCCTCGGTTTTCATCATTTCTCATTGGAAGCACTGATCATCATCGTCATTGTTCATCATCATCATCATCATCATCATCACCATGACTTCTAATGTCTCTGCTGTACAGGGATGTAATTTTTATGCTTCCAGACACCACTTCCCCTTGGGTAGAATATAAAATAAAACGATACTATGCTGATGTGGGTTTATCTCATGGCACTGGCATTCGATTCTGTTTATACTTCTTCATATCCAGTCATCACCTGTTCAATCAGCACTTGCCTAATACCCTCAGCCCCTTTTGGCAGTGTCTTGTTTGTTTTCCCCAGCACTAAAACCCTCCTCAACTCATTTATTTTGTGCTGACGCAGTGTTGCCCTAGTCATATATCACATATCTCATCTCTGTTCTCTCTAATTAATACCTTCTTAATCCCTTTTTAGGACCTGTGTTTCTCTTCCATAAATTACTTTGTTTCTCTCACATATTGCATGAATCTTTTCATACTTTTACCAATCTCTGTATCCATGAATATCTGTGCAAAACTCCCTGGGGTCTGGAAATAAATAATTAAAGAATGCCAGGAGCAATGAATGGACTAGGTTCTACATTACAATTCTGTAACCGTGTCTTATAATGAATGACAACTTATATAAATATTAAGCATTTCACAAAAGTTCTGGTTTTTGAAAAATGTGAATGTTTTAATTGTGTAAATGAGTCACTTGCCCACTTGCCACCACGAGTCGAATTTCCTCTATATTTGCTACACTATCACCTCGAGTGGGTTTTTTTATTGGCCGTACCTAGGGCATG
The DNA here is from genome assembly GCA_031762815.1 of Tylodina fungina. Lineage (NCBI taxonomy): Eukaryota > Metazoa > Mollusca > Gastropoda > Umbraculida > Tylodinidae > Tylodina > Tylodina fungina. The sequence continues at coordinate 5,125 of JAUEKS010382955.1, read as the reverse complement.
TGAGCATCATAATATGGATTGAAAGCGTATGTTGTTATTTTTAGCAAAAATGGGTAAAATGTTGTCCAAAAAAACTGTCCAATGTGCGGCCACCCGGCCAAGGTGCGGCCGCTGGTAAGCTATAGATGTGGCCACCCCCATTAAGGCGCTATTATGATTTAAAATGCACGTAAGCCTATAAATAGATGTAGATATAGAAAATCTAGTAGATTCTATGCATTTTCTTTTCTATTTTCTATGTTTAATTGTGATGCGAACATAATGGCCGCATGCAGGCCATCAAAAATTCCATGGTGTGGCCAGGTGCGGCCAGACTGGCTGGGTTTAGCCGAACTAGAAAATTAGCATGGCTTACATGCGGCCACCCCCATTCTCTCAAGTTTGCCGTATAACCAACTTATTCTACCCACCATAATCATTGTTAAGCATATTTAGACATATTTATTTCAAAACAACATTCATATGTCCATAATTACAAGAGGAACAATGTTTAAGTCAACCTAAGTGACATTTTCATCAAGCGATGTTTTCTGACCTGCTCTTTGTCTGGAGATGGGTCGAGTGTAAACGAAACACGTGCTATTGGACTAAGGAAAGCTATCCTGTATATTTTGTGTGACTAAAGCCAGTGGGTGTGTAGTTATCAATAATGGCCGCAACCAGGCCTGGCCGGAAGGTGGGCAAGTGACTCTATCTCAAACATTTGTACAAGTATTCATGTATTATAATCATGTACCTCTTCTACTTTTCTAGGAGATGTATCAGACCTTTGGTATCCCCTTCCTTCTCAAAATTAAAGATGTGAGTATATGCTGGAACTGCTATGTAATTTTATCTTAATCTTACATAGTTTTTCTTGGTAGACTAGAACTGCTTGGAATTCTGCATGTCATCTCATTTGAAGCAGTCTCAGAGCCACTTGATCGCTTCTGGGAACATATCCTTGCTGCTGGTACCATATAAGCCAGTGCTACATGACGCGTGGCTGTTGCTCATTAGCATAGAATGATGAGGTCTCATATTTAAAGCAAATTTTCTGGAAGACGATATTCGAAAAAAAAAAGATACTCCCAAAGATAGTAGTGAAGAGTTTCTAGGGATAACTTTTAGAAAATGAGGAAAAAAACGAGACACTGAGAAAATATTTCTGAGACTCTAAATTCAAGGGTGAGAGCTGTGAACTGAGACCCAAGTGTAATATATCAACATTTCATCAGCACCAAAATGAGAAACAGCTGACGAATGTGTCAGTTAGACAAACACGTTTATAAAATCTGTTTTTGGATGCCTAAAGAGTTCGGAACAAATTCCTACAATCTACTTTGCTATGCTAACAAAGACTCAGATTTTTCTGTGTGTGTATATACAAAGCACCCATCCATCCCCCTTACTACTTTCCAAAAGTGGAATATTCAGACTTGCCTAGTTCTACGAAAAGTTTGTAGTACTACGAAAAGCAGCGAGAAGAAGACCCTGACTACGAAAATACGATTTAGCTCTGAATGGCTACGAACTATCGATACCGGGCTTAGATCTAGCCGAATAAACCGAAACAAGATTTCTTGTAAAGACGATTATATTGTCGATTTCAGTTTGCGGAGACCAGACCACTATATTTTTCTAGTCTCTGATCTAGGCCTAGGATCTGTGATATCTAGAATCTAGATTTAGATCCTAGATATCTAGATCTAGATCTAGATTTATCTGTTATCATACTTGGATTTACTTTGGATTCACAATTCCTTAGGCTAAGGCCTAGGCTATAAACACTACCGTGCTGCCAGTGATGTAGAAATCTAATGTGTATTTGTGTTCAGATAGCGATTCTAGATCTAGAATCTAGATCGAGCATAGCAATTTGTTGTTTGATCTAGATCTACATCTAGATTTAGATGTTTTGAGTTTAAGAGTGGACTAGTATTGTCAGTTTCATGTATAGTATAGGCTAGAGATTGTAAGAAGGCCCATTAGCTTACTTCATGTCTGATGTGGCATTGCAGTATACCACAGGGCAACGCAATTAATTAGGAGTCTCCAACCCACATCATGGACTCAATTCTATTGATTGTGTTTTCAGTGTGTTTTAAAAGTTGAAGACACATTCTGTCACTTAAATAACCTATTTGCGTTGGAAGTGACATCAAACTGTAACTCAAATAAAAAAAAAAATCAAATCAGATTGAAAGACTAGATTTAGTAGTAGTGGCAGATTAATCAGATTCTAGATAGATTAGGTCCAGGCCTAGATCTACATAGATTCTATCTAGATTTAGATCGCTGAAATAATTACGACTCGTCCCTCTATTAGGCTATATATTGTATTTTCCTATTTCTACCATTACATTTTAGGCAGGCTGAATTGAACTTGATGTAGACTTTATACGTATGTAGTACTAATCTAAATTTATTCTAGATCTAGCATCTAGATCTAGGTCTACTTATTTTATTGATTGCATCTTACATTCATGTTTCAGATTGAGATATAGATATAGATCTAGATATTTAGACTTTTGTATTGGCGTATGTGTCTGTTATTTTATCTGGATGTATTGACGTTGGTTAATCAAAACAACTAGGCCAACAGTATGTTATTATTAGGCTAACATAGGTTGACTACTAATTTTCTCCCAAAACTACTAATTTTTGAGTCCACATCTACTAATTGTGAATATTGATACTAGACAGGTCTGATATTGTTGCAGTATTATTGTCATTTCCATCTATATTCTTGTTTTGTTTTTGTATTCATCTAATCTTTATAAGTTTTAGCAATAAGTACCATCATTTTGATACAACTAGAAGTTTATTTCATTTCATAGAAATCTGTGTTTATTCAACAAATTATATGCAAAAATTTTCAATATGTAAAGAGATTTAATTGCTGGAATATTTCACGTTTATTTTTTGTTTTGTCTTTACAGAATGAACCATTCAGTGATGTGAAAGACCGAATACAGAAGAAGTTGGATGTCCCTGATAAAGACTTTGAAAAGGTAATCCAATATTTCATAATAATAATATTCCACTGCTCTATTTTTAAAAAATAATAAATATATTATTCTTGGTGGCCTTTATATCGTATCTTGTGTTATTTGATATTAATGGAAACAGAAATATTATGAACTTACTAAAGTAGATCAATGTGTGTATAAAGAATTTGTCTTTTTTAATTCTCCATTCATGGAGTGTCATGTGTTGTTTGGAGTTTTCTCTTTTGCCAGAGAATCACTGACCACTTTTCTCATTGCCAATTGCTCAGTTTCTGGCTTCTAGTGAAGTAATGAAAAAGGGTATTTATCAATCATCGGGTTATAAAATAATCTTGGTAATTCCATATTTGTATGTTTTTTATCTTTTTAATGTTTGCTCCTGTATTTAATGTGAGCTTCAAAATGAGAAATATGAATATATAAACGGGGCTAAACAAAATCATGTTGAGAGACATGTCTGATGACGACCTCCGCTGTGAGACTTCTTTTACCTTTGGTCCTCAGTACAAGTTTGCCATCATCGTGATGGGCAGGCTGGAATACATAGCAGAGGATTTACAGGAAGTCCGTGTTGATCTCAAGAAGTTTGTCCCTCATGCTGTACAAACAGGTAAATTAACTCCTTTTTGCTTGATAGAAAGTAGTTTATAAGTCAGTGATGATAATCTTCCGCGGAAGTTGTGGCGCGTTTTTTCTCATCGGCGGATTTTCCTCCTTTTCCCCCCTTTCCTCCTCCTTTCCTTTCCTCACTCGAAAGAAAGACTTCCTCGAATTTCATCATGTTATCGATAGTAAGTTTTCCGCAGTTCTGTTGACCGCGGAGACGATATTTTCATTATTTTGCGAATACCGGTAGTTACGAAGGAAGCAGAAATGATCTTTGCTATTCACTTCCGCCAAACCGAATCGCTGCGCGCCGCTTTGCCTGCGCTTTACTTTGTCTGTCACTCAGTCCAACGTGTGTGTTGCCTCTCTAGTCTCAAGATCTAGCCTAAAGTTTGTAGATCTAGATTCTAGATCTAGTTGTGATCACTTAGATTTTCGTTTAGAAGATCTGATCTAGATTCTAGATCTAGATCTAGCTATCATACTCAAACGTGAATTCACAACAATGAAGGAACTATCGAAGTCTGACGGTCTCCGAATTTGTGATTGTGGTTTTGTTTTAAAGCAGTAAATTGGCTCAAATTGAGTTCAGGAAAGCTTATAAATTGGTCCTTGAACCCTGAAATATCAATTTTCTTTGAGGCAGCCCCTCGACCCCGGCAGGAGTATATTTTCCTCCTTTATCACATTTCCCTGTTATCATCACTGATTATGGTCAGATGACTACAGTCTTTACACTATGATCAGTGTTTTGTGAAATGAATTTAATGTATCTGGACAGGTGTACCCAGTACTTTAAATCATTGTTATCATTTTCTATAGGTACGACTTTAAGGATGATGATGAAGAGTACACATCGGTTGAGAGGACACATACAACGAAGACTGAGAAAATTACCACAAACAGAAGATCACGTTCAATTGGAAAGAAACTTGACCTCGGTGCGTCTGCAGGATATGGAAAAGATAGTGATAGTCAGGTAATGCAATCAAATTGAATTGCTACCCCATGTTGCCAACCTGAACTAAACATTGCCCAGCTCTGCATTAACACATGCACTGCAATCCTCTTTTTCTGTATTCTTCTACCTTCTGTAGTTAAATGTATATCCACATGCAAGGTAAGACAGGCTGTTTCATATGTAATCATTTCTACTATTTTCATGGCTTCCACAACATTTCAGAGGATAACAATTGCACATTGTGAAAAAACCAGGAATCTCGGGAATCTTCCCAAAAAGTATTAAGTTTTTATTAAAAATTGAACAGTTTATCCTCGTAATTTCATATGTTGCTGAATAACCTACACCTGACTTGTGTGTGCACAACCTTAGCACTCTCGAATCCTGTCCTCACTTCTGAAGCACTGTAAAATGGACTGACAGGTGATTTTTTGCCAACTTCTATTCTCATCATTTCCTTTCAATTCTATGCTTCTTGCATTTGTCTGTGTGTGTGCGGGGGGGGGGGGGGGGGGGGGGGGGGGGGGGGGGGGGGGGGGGGGGGGGGGGGGGGGGGGGGGGGGGGGGG
>JAUEKS010382733.1:0-11002 GCA_031762815.1 Tylodina fungina | reverse complement strand
GCGTTGAAAAGGGTTGTAAAACTCAAGTCATTCATTCATTCATTCAAGGACAAGTCCCCAGATCCTGAGGCTCAATCGTGCTCCTTCACAAGCTATCTGGGAGGAGTGATTTATGGAATTTATCAACCACTGTCTTTAGCCATAACCACACAGTATGGAATATATTGTCAAAACAGAAACAAATTAGAAACTTCACAAATAAGCTTGAGTATAATAATAATTTTGTGCATTTATTATGTGCATTCCTACTCCAGGAGAAATACTTAAACAATGCACAGTGCATGAATGACATACTAAAAACAAAATGATAAATTGAATAAACGTGATTAATATGCATACAGCTAAAAAGTCTCAAAATGCACATCTTCCTCCCCTTTCATTTCTCTATCTCTCTTCTCCACACACTCACTCTTTTGAAATCAAAATAATAATCTGTCAAAAAGATCTTTAAGGAAAGGAAAATCAGCAATATTTTTTTTTATATTTACATAATCATTTTTCTGCGACATGTCAAAAGTGTAAATCTAGATCTACATTACAAACTTCTGGTATCCATAGATCCAGGTTTAAACCAATCTAGGATGAGCCTAAATGTAAAATCCAGTTGCATATCAAGAGCCACTCGTCTAGATCTCAAATTCATAATGCCGACCAAAACAAAAGGGTGCATTTATCTATGAGTCCGTGCACCTTATTCTTGGATCTGGTCTATGGGCGAATCACAGAGCTGGGAAGGGCTAAAAACTAGCCAGCATTCCAGGGGATACATTGTATTGCACAGCACCTTTGGCCAGTGCCGAGATAAACTGTAGACTGCTGTCCACCATGGGTGTGTGTGTGTGTGTGTGTGTGACACAATCATGTGACATGTGTTTTTGGGCACATCGAGAGGTCCAGCCCTCCTGATTTGCTATGGCACAAGCCTGAGAGTGGCTGAAGTCAAGGTCTATCTGAAACAGACAAACTATTAGGCAGGTGGTCAATCAGACGATCATCATGCGAAGAGATACAATGATGAATGGTGTTGAATAAGAAAAGCGGGGTAGAAACGAACTGGAATGATTTGGGGTGGGATTCTCGGTATCCAAGCCCAATCAAGATTTACTGAGGGAGAAGAAGATCAGATATAACCATTCGGAACTTGCCAAAAAGGGGCCTTTTGATTTTTTTTTAGTTAAAGTTTTATGTCACTTGCAACACAAATAGGTCATTTAAGTGACAAATAGGTCATTTAAGTGACAGACTCTTCAACTCTCAAAGCACACTGAAAACAATCAATATCATTGAGTCCATGGAGTAGGTTGGAGGCTCCTAATGAATTGTGTTGCCCTGTGGTATACTGTAATGCCACATCAGACATGAAGTAAGCCAATGGGCCAGAAAAAGGGTCCTTCTTACATAGCTAAAAATCAAAATTAATCACCACTTACATGGGAATGGGTAATTAACAGCCGGGAGATATACTTTGGAACGATGGTGAGGACTAGATCAGAAAACACATATTTCGAAGCAGAGGGAGCGAGGTCAAGAGGTAGGCCAATGCTACGAATAATTTGGTATAAATTGGCAGAGCAGGATGCATGTATGAATTTATGAAGTTAAAGGGTTTGAGCGTACAGGATGCAGTGGACAGAGTTACATAAGGTCATATGATGAACCCAGTCAGTATATCAGGGAGATCATCATTATAATCCATTGGGGGGACATCAATATCTTTTTCAGAGTTTCTTTTCTCATTTGTTTTGAAGTAAAGGTTATGATATAAGTATAAGGCTAGAAAATTTTCATGGCGTCAAATACACTGTCAAATGTTATATATTTACGAATGTCTGAGCATTCACTTTCCCAAGATTCAGATGCGCACTGCATGCGACCGGACCTTACTATCCTGTGCCGAGATGGCATGGTCTGACCTGACATGGCCATCTGAATCCTGGAGTCCCCTGCTTATCTCTGTTCACTTCACTTCACCGTTTGAACCTAGGGCATGTGTGATATTTCTTTTCTGTGCCCTGCCCTGCTGAAATTAAGAAACTCTGACTGATTCGAAGATTTGATTTGCACATGTAAATTTTTTCAAGTAATTTTGTTTAATAAATAATAGGAAATCACAACGCAAGCCTGTCAACTGTCTTAAGAATAATGGCACCGTTAACAATTTCCAGGCTCTGGTTTCTGGAGGCTCCAGGTAGAGAGTTCTGTTTTCACAACTTTTTTTCTCACTGATGGGACTATTTATCTCAACATGTTAAACTTAGGGATATTAAAATTAAATGTAAAACAAGAGATAGATATATATATATATATGTTGGCATTGCTACACATAACAGCGGTGAGATCAGTGTGGTTCTTGATTGGTGGTGTGGTACTGAACACATGGAAGTAAACTTTGGGGAATGGGGGCGGGGTTGATGCTACACAAAGATTCGCGCAATAACACAGTCCATACTTGGGTGTGTTAGCCTTACAAAGTACAACACTGGGCCCATATCAGCTTTTGTCATCACCAACAGCTAGAGATGCCACTTAGTCACAAATTATTCTGACAACATAAAAAAACATTAAAAAAAACATATAACAAAAATACATGTTTTGTATGTAGTGACAAGAAATAGCTGAGAACCAGTTGTCTTCTTAGGTGTTATTTCTTGGCCACCAAAATTCGTTGACTTTCCTTTCAAAATTCAGACCTCCCTACTATTACGGAAGTTCCGGAATCAAGACAGAAAACCAAGTCTGATTACGGGATTATGGAAATTGTCGGTATAAAACAAAGACCGAGCGATGACGAATGAAACAAAGACTGAGCGATGCTAGTGATTTGGTTGGCTTTCAAATTACCTGCTCTGCGCATGCGTCAACATGCATTACCTGCTCTGTGCATGCGTCAACATGCTTAGATACTTAGAACGAGTTTCAAGTTCATGCTCAGCCCGTTCCATTTTGAGAACAAGCGGAGAACTGGAGAGTGATCGAAATGACCTGGCAGTTTCATTGGGACTTTCCCTTGGATAGATATTTTTTTTAAATTACCTTTAAAGCCTCTTTTGTGGCTAATTATTATTTACTTCAGCCTTATAGATCTAGATCTAACTAGTCTAATTATTTGGTGACGGGATTCATTTGTGAGTAGCGTTTTAGACTAGATCTAAAAATCAAAGTTCTTCGTGCTTGTGTCCACGTGCTTGAGTTGTGGCTCTGATCTAGAGTCTAGATCTAGACTTCTAGAATTAATCTAGATCGAGGTATAAGCTTCTCGAGAAATTTCAATTTATCTATTTAGACTTCTCATAAAATAAAATGGCGGAACCTGCTTTGAAGAAAAGGAAAGTTTTACAGATCTTTTAAGCCAACTTACACAGAAACATGGCCGTATATTATTAAGTCAACCATGTATTTTGCACTGTATGTGCATCGGACTTCAGCATAGCACATTCAGGTTGATATGACTGTCAAATGCACATGAATGGTGCGAAACATAAACCGTTAGGACAAAGTGTCCAACAATGATCTGTTGCATCTTTATTCAAACCAATTGGAGAGACACAGAAACATAAACATGCCAATAGCGTTATTAAGGCTGAAGCAAAATGGCTACTTTTATTGCTAAGCACAATCTTTTCATGTCTGGCCGATGAACTGCCTCAACTCCTTAAAAGCATGGCTCCAGATTCGGTTATTCTGATTCTGAAGGACATTAAGTGTGCGAGTTCAAAAACTACAGCCGTGATAAAAGAGATTGGGTAAATAGCCAAAGAAAAACTCATTGCTCGGTTGAAAAACAACCCATTCACAGTAAGCACTGATGGCTGCAATGACAGGAAAAGACGAAATTATTTTTATTGGTTATAAGGACAGTCACATTTTCAATCTTATAAGAGGAATTTCAAAAGTACCATATTCCCTGAAAAAAACTGCCTTGCTTTTGGCGGTGACAACGCAAGCGTTATGTCTGGCCACAAAAAAATAGCTATTTTCTTTTTTCTGAGAAATGAATAAAAATATTCACTTGGATGTGCTCTGCATCTTGTCCATATTGCAGCAGAAAAGGGGGCTGATGTTTTACCCATGAATGTGTCAGACCTGCTAGTCGATATTTTTTATTATTATATTATTATATATTCATCAGAGGAACTCAAAAGACTGAAATCTTGCTATAGCAAGTCTCTCAACAACAGTAAATAGTGTAAAGCTACATCTTTGTGTATATATAGTGTATATTTTCCAACTATATATTGGACGATTTGTTTATCCCTTCTTTTGGATGTAAAACACCATGCAGCAGTGTGAAGTGTGAAGACAATGTTAACAGCAGATATTGCTTCCCTGCTATTTTCTCATTCAACTTGGATTATGTATTCCTAGCGTTCCGAATATATAAGCAACTTATCACTTCCTCCATATTTGAGTGTCATCCTTTGCTATCATCATACCACGACTTCTTGGCAGAAACAACTTGATTTTATCACGTTTTGGTAAGTTTTTGTTACGTGTTCATCTCATTACAGGTTTTTCTTTCAGATTACAGAAAAATTATGAACCCATTACAGAATTATGAATTTCAGACTAGGGAGGTCTGAAAATCCCGGACATTCCATAATTTTTATACTGTAGGCCTATTTAGCAATGACAAATCTGGACAATGTCATATATAGAAAATTAGAAATAGTTGAATAAGAAATCAATTGTACATGTAAGCATTTCATTTTACCATGTGATTAAAATAAAAAACAAAAGCTAATTTTACAACATAATCATATTATATATCTACTTGGTAGGATGCTAACGTCACTATTTGAATACAAACAGGTCCCTACCAGGTCGGGAAATCGGGAAACAGTCGGGAATTTTGTGATGTGTCGGGAAAAAGTCGGGAATAATGAAATGCCTAAAAATTTCACGATGTGTCGGGAAAAATAGTCGTATCCACATTATTGTCGCGTAGTCTAGGCTTAGTCGCGTCTAGATTACTCTCGATCGGGAACATGAGTGTTGATACCTTTTTGCAGAAGGGGCGTTACTCTGGTCAGTCAATTCTTGGATTGTCCGTGCTACGCAGGCTGAATGCTTTATTTTTCTCTTCCTTTTGCTGCACGCGGCACTTTACTTTTTTTCATTCATTCATCATCCAATGTGCCGCCAGCTAATTCACTCGTGGTTGAGATGTTCATGATTTCATGATTGGACCGAAGCTTTTGAAAACTTTCTTCGTCGATAGACCTCAGTCCCTATCTAGATCTAGATTTTATATCATATCCAGAGTTAGATCTAGAATCTTATCTCTTGGTTGGTGAAGTTTTTTGTTTGAATTTTTAGTTGACTTGGCCTATATCTAGATTAGATCTAGAAATCTATATCTAAAATCTAGATATGCCTATATATATCTAGATCTAGATTTAGATTCTAGCTATATATATATATATATATATATATATATATATATTCTATAACAAACTCTCTGCGAGGAGTGGACCCTGTGACAACAAAGTAGGCACCACCCAGCAAGTCGCTTACTTGCGCTACATTTGTCAGATCTAATAATAGATTTATCGATCGTGTGTATGGCTTAGTGAGTGTACATTTTGCCTGTCACTGCATTCTTTTTCTCATGTTGCTTTGTTGTGGATTGTGAAGTTTAAAGTTAAGAAAGATTCTCGCAATTATTTTTTCCAACAAAAAAATCCCATTTGATGTCTACAGTGAAAAAAATCCGCACACACGCCCAGGCAGAAAAAAAAATCTGGCTAAATCCCTATCCCTGGATGATGCTTATATTGATCTGACTCGGCAGCCATCTCGGGTCCAAAAACAAAACCCTACGCTTCAATCTTTTACAATTTCTTCACTCCCTCACACAGCTGCCATAAGGAGGAACGAGGCTAATCAAACAAGAGTAACAACAAGAATGGCTAACCCAGGCACCAGCCTGCACCATGTTATCTCAATGAAACCAATACAATGTACATGCATCTATCATCTACTACAGATCTAGAGGGGCGCAGTGGCGTCGCAGTAGAACGCTACATTATGAACTAAGAGGTGCCTGGTTCAAACCTCACTGGCAGCACATATTATTCCTTCCACAGGATTTACTCTTGCTTCACTCAACCAAGGTGAAAATGGGTACAGCTTCTGCTGGAAAGTACAGCGCAATCCACTTATAATATTATCAACTTCCTACATGTATTGACGTCACATCAAAATCCTGAGTTTGTTTCTTATACATCATTAGTAAGAAAAAGGTTATATTATATATCGACATGTCACCATACCTGCATACTGTATATCAACATTCCGACTCAGTCAGTGTTGTCGAATAACCTATTTGTGTTGCAAGTGACATAAAACTTTAACTCAACTCAAACTCAAGTCAAAAGACAGCAGTCATAAGCTGAAAGTCGGGAGAAGACAAATGGCATTGCATGCTTGTCAAGCAAATAAATCACATTCCATGAGGCTACCAAAGCCAACAAAAGTGCTTGTTCGCTGATCAATAAAATGCAATTCCCATAAGCTATCAGATATTTAGCGCTACCGGTAATAAAAATACTTGTGTAAAAGCATCATTATTCTCAGACTCATCATATTTTCATGTCCCACCGTCATATTTATTTCATCTAATCTCGCTATACTCTGTCTAGGGTACATCAGGTAAAACTTTTTAAAAGAGACATTGCTAAAAAAAAATGTTAATGCACATCAGCTGTATTGACTTTGTTCAGAGATCAACACCAAAATCAAACAGAATAGGGGTATCTGTAACAGTCTGGTTGACAACACCTTGCATCAAAAGAATAAAATGTAGTTGTTTTTCCCCACACATAATACTAGCAAACATACATGGAGATGTCAGACCTTATTTATAATGCACTATGGTTGGCCTACAGCAAATGGGTGCATAAAAATGAATTTCCAATATTATACACTATAAACAATTCAAACCTGAAGAGAGCAAAGGCAAAAAACACAATATAGCTGCCAAAAGACACCTTCACAATGGTAATAGTAATAATAAAAAATAATAATAACAATTATAAAACTATATTGCAATTAATATAAGAAGACCTGACAAAGGGACAGACACCAAAGTTGTGGTTCTCTCCTCAGTCCAACCAGTACAAGAGCATTACGCATTCTTAGTAAGTGAATGCACATTTTAATGAATTGCACAAAATCACAAGGAACTATTTTCTCATTCTACAATTTCAGACACTGGAATAGACTAATGCGCGATGCAAGAAGACTTTGGCATTCTAGTAAATGGCACACACTAACTGGACAGTGGTCGTCCTATTGGCAGAGAATATATCACAAGCAGTGCACAATCTATAGAATAATATTGTTATTTAAGAAAGTGGTTACAATCCTGTTATAAACACTTGTCGAAAGAAAGCAACAACAAAACATAAATAAATTTTTAAGATGTAGACAATACCAAGCAGATTTTAGAAATGGCAGAGGAACGAAAAGTAGTTTGAATAACAAAAATACGAAAGTGCAGAATTCTATTAGAACATATTTATTGACTACTTAAAAACATTGGGCTGTGGACAGCATAGACATCTCATACAGGATTCAAGTATTAACAACACAAAATTTTGACACGGAAATTATATTATTAGCATCATGCTTCTCAAAACAAAATGTCTGTATATTCTTTTGATGTTGTAGCATGAGTAAACACATGATCTAGGTTTTTATTTTTTTGCTTCAAATTATTCAGGAGTCTACATGCAATCTTTCTGTCCAACAAATTTTATAGAAAATGTGTGCGATTTAGGTCAAAATAAAAATGCATACATCATGGTTCATTTCCACATGCTTTGTCTCTAGGAGAAGCCACCAGTGGTTAGAACATGTCCAACCAGCGACCAGGCCTTGACAATGAAGCCAGTCTGTCATTCAAGTGACCAAGGTCACAACCTTCACATCAATATCAGTCCATCAAGTGTCCAAGGTCATGACTTTCACATAAAAAAAAATCTGTCTATCAAGTGACCGCATCAATGCCAGTCTATCAATATCAAGTGTCCAAGGTCACGCCCTTCTCATCAATTTTAGTCCATCAAGTAATCAAGGCCATGGCTTTCACATCAATGTCAGTCTATCATACAATCAAGGCTGCGATCTTCGCATCAATGATATCAGCCCATCAAGTGTTCACAGTTTTGACCTGATCAATGATATTTAACCCATGAACCGAAACCTTTTATACTGTTGCTCAAAGATAAAATCATGTACAATTCCTCAATTTTTAACACATTCACTCCCATGAGACGGAATTTCTGGCAAGCAGGCCCATCTCAAAATGCCCATGAGCCGGTACAACCGGCTCGGGAAATAGCGACCCGTTTTCAGTCCACCTTATCCATGTTTTATCAATTACTTCCAGTCCATGAATCGGCACTTCCTCCACTTCCTTTTCAATGCATTTGGCGTCAGTTTCGGTCGTAAATTTTTTGTTGAGAGGTCATAAAATCAGTGTTTATTCAAAGTCTAACTTTTGACCTGTGTTGACACCGTTGCCATGGAGCCAGGCCCATCTAGTAAGCGTAAACAGACATACTTTGGAGCCGAAACAGTGAGAGATATGGTTGGAGATGACGATTTCGTAGTCTCTGATGACAGTTGGAATGAGGATTCGTCTAGTGGTGGTTCTAGTTCAAGTAGTGAGGAGGAAAGTGGAAAGTGGCCCACATGGGTGAGGAGAGGGGAGACAACAAGTACCTCTGTGCGGCATTTAGGGACAAGAAGGCCAAGAAATGCGTCTCAGTTTTTAGTAGCCTCAGCGACTCCAGCACGACAGAAACCACATCTCATCGCGGCACTGTGCACAAGCCCACCATGATCACAACCTACAACAACATGATGAACGGTTGTGATCGGGCTGACCAGAACGTGCAGTACTATGGCATGCACAAGAGAAAAAGTTATGAGTGGTGGAAGAAAATCTTCTGGCTGCTCGAATTCTCCCAAATCAACGTGAGAATCCTATACCGAACAACTCGCCCACCCACCACAGCTGCCAACTCTATGAGCCTCCAGGACTTCGAGCATGGTCTCATTGACCAACTGACAGAGGCAGCAGCAGTCCTCATGACAGGACCAGAACCTCCTGTGACCCCAGCACCTGTGCCTGCTGTCACCGAGAACCCCATCGCTCGTGTAGTCCCTGGGAATCATTACTCCGAGTCCGATCCCAAGGATCGCAACTGCAGGGTGTGCAGCAAACCTGGGGCACGCAAAAGAACCACAAATGTATGTGCAACCTGCCCTGGACGGCCACACCTCCACAAAAATGTGTGCTTCCAGGCGTGGCACTCTCGTGTCGATCTGTAGCTCATAGCGATTGGCACAGACAACTTAGCGGACTCCTGTAGGGTAAAATTTGTAAATTGTGTATAGTATTTTGTTTTTGTAAAACACTCATAACTTTTACATTTCTTGACTCTGGGCAATGAAACTTGGCATGTGCATTTACAATTGGATTATCTACAAGCTGACATAAGGATCTTTACTATTGGAGTGTTTGTTGCTGAGATCCGCATTCTGTAAGTTGAAAAAAAAATTTTATTTTTATTTTCAAAAATTATTTCCTCACACTTTGAACCCTCATTTGTCTGTTGCTGTTGTTTTCTGTGAAAAAAAACTGCTCCTATCACATTCTTCATTCTTTTCCCAACACTTTGATATATAACAATGTTAGGTTATTATAAGTTACATATTTATAAATAGCATTTTTCTATGGTAGTGCATAAAAAAAAATGGCCGCCCTAAAATGGCTTGGTCCAGCCAAGGGTCTGGGCCTGGGAGTGAATGTGTTAAAGGACCAAAAATTTACTAATATGGACTCAAAGAGATGCTCATAGATGCTGTGCTTCATTAAGCAGGCAATAATTATTCAAACGACAATGCCTAGCATTGTACTTCAATGTCACAGAAAATTTAAATCTTGATCTAGCTTCTTCTACATCCATAATCTTTCTATCTATCTACCTATCCACGCATGCATGCACGTGCACACATAATTATGTACATATTCCTAACTCAGTGATAGTATTTACCTAGTGGACACACCAATTGATTCTGCAATATAGCAATTCTGAATCAAGCTTGCGTAAGAACCAGAAATCGATAAAAACGAAAAATTAATGTAGTTAAAAATCACTGCCACATACGACATATATACTAAAACAAAACAAAATTTAACAAATCCCTCATCCAAAGGGCACAGAAATCTGCCCTATGACGATTACTCCATACATAAAATGTAATGCATAAAACAACCAATTGAAAATGACAAAGGTATACATTTTTTTTACAGCCTGTGCGGACCTAATGAGGTCAATTGGAATACCAATTAAATATTCCAATGTTGTTTCAATTGAAATCAAATCCTAGGCCTAACCAACTGTGACCAAAGAATTTAATATGCACACATTATATGCACTTGGCACTTGTTGTCAGTGAAATTTGTTGAATTTTTACTCCTGTGAAAGAGATCATCTACCCATGCCAAAGCTCCTTCATATAATTTGTTTTCATTAATTGTTGGCAAAGGCTTCCACTATGGTTTAAAATTTATAATTAATTTTCCTGTCATAATGATCAAAACAACTATGAAGATTGAATAACAAATGGGTGGCAGGTCTGAACCTACAGATGTACTTTTCCCCATGTCATGATGTAAAATTCAATTTCACATTATGTACCAATGAACTCGGATAACAAATGGAAAGAATGAATTCTTAGAGCCTTTTCAGAATGGCCTAGCAGTAGAGCATTGGACTGCGGACCGAGACGTACGAGGTTCGACCCTCATCGGCGGCATATGTGTTATTACCCCTGTTAACAGTTGGAAGCAGACTTGCCACAATTCTGACCAGACAAATCAGTACCTTTAAGCCAAAAATTCAGTATTTTGCCAAAAAAAATCAGTATCATGGTACTCACTGCGCAAAAACCAACCCATGTGAAAAGCAGTTTCCACTGTATATTCAGG
>JAUEKS010382623.1:0-11004 GCA_031762815.1 Tylodina fungina | reverse complement strand
AGTAGTAGTAGTAGTAGTAGTAGTAGTAGTAGTAGTAGTAGTAGTAGTAGTAGTAGTAGTAGTAGTAGTAGTACACAGCAGTCAGCTGAACCTACAAAAACTAAGCTGAGGACAATGGCCGAGGCCAGAGGCCTAGTGTGTGTGTATGATCAGTGTCTAGTATATGTATCCACAAAGCATTGCTGTAGGCAATAACCTAGCTTAGACAATGCCCTGACTTCTTTGCTGTAATATATATCATTATATCATTTGCTGTAACAAGTCAAGCCTAGATCTAGGCGTCGTGTAGTGTGTTCTGTATAGACAGCGTTTGTAGGCCCGGCTCGTTTAGGCCTGGTCTTCATTCTCTTCAATCTATCCATTATTATTGGTGTTTAAACCAAAATAAAAGCAACAGCCCCTTGAATTTCGGTTTAACAGTGTTCTACTGTATATTTATACTTTTATATTGATCTACTGATCTAATTCCTGCAATTCTCAGATTCTGTTTTAAATAAAATATTTTGATTTAAGTCAAACTATTTGTGTTGTATGTGACTGGATGCACATTTGTGTTATGTGACTTTATGTATTTTCTAATGCGACTGGATATATGGTCGTATTGTGTGACTGGATGTATTGTGTTTCGTGTGACTGTTGCGTGTGACTAGATGTATGGTTGTGTGTTGTGTGTGACTGGATGTATGGTTGTGTTGTGTGAGACTGAATGAATGACTGTTGTGTGAGACTGAATGTATGGATGTGTTGTGTGAGACTGGATGTATGGATGTGTTGCGTGTGAGTGGATGTATGGATATGTTGCGCGTGGCCGGCTGTATGGTTGTGTTGTGTGTCAGTGTGACTGGTTGTATGGTTGTGTTGTGTAACTGGATGCACAGTTGAGTATGTCGCATGTGACCGGATGTACAGTTGCGTCAGACGTGACCGGTCATCAACACAAGCCGCACACCAGTGGATAGCAGGGCTTCACAAGTCAACTTAACCCTACCAGCCCTGAGCTCCTGAGGCTTATCTGCTATATAACCTGGGCTCCTGAGGCAAAATCGCCGAAAACGCATATGGTACACAGAAATAGTGATAGCAAGAAAAGTAACAAACAGAAGGGTATGAAATTCAAGGACAATACTGGCAATAGGCCTACCATCAAATTACCGCCAGTATTCCACCTTTGTGTGCCAGTCATTCCAGCAGGTAGACCCTCGCTTTATGCAGAGATGCCATTCACACAGATTGCAGGAAACGGTACTCCTCACTCATTTGAAAGGATTGTCCTTTTCAGCTACTCCAGGGTTCTGCTTCTTGTATTTGGAATGTTTTTCAGCACAAACAACACATACATTATGGTATTTAGAAGTGCCTTCTGCTATTTCGGGATGGTGTGTCCCACTGGTCAGGTGTAGAGAGCAAGGCTCTTTGCGTATGCGCTGATCAGCTGTCGAACGGTAGTCTTTCGCGAGGGCCAGGCAGAGTTCCCGAATGTAATGTGTGAAATACATGGACTTTTTTTCTTGCTTCCTGCTGCTTGGAGGTGAATATGATGTACAAGTTGTACTTTTAGTTGTAGCAAGGCCACATAAAAAAACTTAATGAATAGCTGCCGAGGCCAGTGGTAATGTCTGCGGCTGCGGTGAAGACGCATCATCTGATCATTTTTGTCGCACACTCCCACGAAAGAATTTTAGTCTTTGATCATGCGTGGCACTGGTATCTCTACCACAGATCCATCTTTGTTTCTCCTGGTGGCTATATCTATCACTTGCAGGTCATGATAATTGGAAATGAACTGAATGGGCTTTCTGTCCTGCCATGCCATGCAGGTAATGTTGTCGCGACACAGGCAATGACTGTCATCCCTCTTCATTTTCTTTTTGCTTTTCAAGGACTTTGGGAAGTGCTTACGGTTGGTCATAATGGTTCCCACAACACCAGTTTATTTCTCAGAAAAAAGATATTCAGCCAAAAGAACTGAGTTGTCGTATCGATCCATCACCAGGACATGAGATTTGTTGTGTAGGTCACATGATGTGAGTAGACGAATGACTGTGTTGCTGATTACACCCAGTGTCTGTTCAGTAACATCAGTAGCCCCAGTGTAGATCTCTGCGTTCATGATGTAGCCAGTTTCTCCTTCACACAGTAGGAATGACTTTATTCCCCACTTGGTGGGTTTGTCCTTGAGAAATTGCTTTATTGCTAGCCGATTCTTGGTGGGAATCATCCCTTCATCTAGACTGAGGTGTTGACTTGGACAGTAGTGGTGCTGGAACAATTCCAGAAGGCCATTCAGCAAAGGCCTAACTTTGTAAATCTTGTCTGTTTTGTCAACAGTGGCGTCTTCCTCAACAACAATATGAAGAAAAGCCCATATTGCAAGATATGTCATTACACTGCGGAAGCCCGGGGTAAATCCGATAAAGTCAGAACCTTCATTATTCCAGTAGTCATGATAACTTAATTTTATGCACATGTAGGGCCTACTCCATGTAAATTTTGAGCCCTATAAAAACTTTCATTTCATCAATGGATACATTGTGTTCTTCATCCTTTATAGGAGCCTGGTTTGGAAGCACGAACTTGTTGAGCACGTAGATTTGTCATGTCAGTTACATTCCTCCAAAATGCATCATCTATAAATAGTACAAGAAAGTCCAAAGCACACTATCACCTGTGAGGGCTTCTGGAATGTTCCGAGGGCCTTGAATATCCTCCTGAAAATTCAGTGGCACTACGGGTGGTGTGAAATGTTTGCTCCAACCCGCATCCACACTGCCATCACCCCTATCAACTGTTTGATGGCCACGCCCCCCTCGCCCTCAACCAACATCAACACCAAATCCACCATCATTATCACTGTCTTCACTCCCAATGCTTTCCTCACCGCTACTGGACTCATAGTCGGCATCTAAATTGTCCATTTCTTCATCAGAAGAGATATTCTCTAATACCTGTTGAGGTGTAAACATAGGTCTAGATGATTGCTTTCCAGTGGAAGTACCGGGCTCATCACAGGATCACTTCATCTTGACAAAATGGGCTAGATCTAAATTCAACAAAAAGACAAATAAACCTAGATCTAATTTCTGTGCTTCGCCATCCTGCCAAAGCCTATCTCTGCACAGAATAGAAGTATGAAGGTGATTGGCTGGCTATTATTAGGCCCACGTGGTGTTTTTTCTCGTAGGGTTGTTGTGGCAGCTTGAGTTGCCATCCAGTCTTATGTCACTGCGTGCGTGTGGCAACTTGAGTTACCATATGGCCTGGCGGGATTAATACATGATTAAAATTGCTGAACCAGGACTGAATGCCAGACATTGTTTTGGCTTACATCCCGACCCCAGAGACACACTTTAAGGATTTCTTTCTCACCTATTTTCTTAGTAATGATAGGGAGTGTTTAGATAGTACATACCCTTCGTAATAAAGGGTCTATGAACCTTTAGTGCATTAGGTATTCGAAAAGTTGTGAAAGTTAGTTTTTTTTAACTTCAGGGTGTCCAAGGAATTCCAAACTAAAAAATCCTACCAGATCTTAAAAAATCCTACCAGACGAGTTTTTCAAAAAGTATGTATATATACAGAGAAATTGTTCGGCTAGTTTATAAGTTCCAAAGATGATGGTAGAACTGAAGTTGCAGCTCTGCCTCTATTGTTAAGTTATTTACAATAATCCAAGAATGATTTAGCACTAAATGATACAGTACACATAATTTACATTCACCGTACATAAAATATTAAAAATATGTACACTGGTTGTCCACCCAAAGCAATTTAACTTCACCCTTTTTCTCATCAATTTGAGTTAACAGGGTGTTGATTTTAGACTTCCTCTCTTTCGCATGTCTTCTCATGGCATTGCTTTTCATTATCAGTCCATGAGCCTTCTTAGCATTTTCTTCTTCAGCCTTCTCACTGAGTTCATCTGCAGTCCGGATTAACATATCAACATCTAGCTCCATCTTTCTCTTCTCGGTGATTAACTCCACTTCACTTCTTCTTGCATTCTCTTCTTTTTTCTATTTGTTTCTCCAATTTCGTTTTCTCTTCAAGTACTTCCAGATATCTTATCCATGCTCTGTTTCCAGAATTCCCCAACATTTTTTCCAGCAACATACTGGCAAAGATGCGCCTTGAAACTAAAGATTCATCCATCAAGTTTTCCACTGTCACCTCACTGTTGACAGAGAAACCTCTCCCCACTTCTGAATTCCCATGGCTGCGAATAAGGATTATGTTTATGACTTTTTTCATGTGTGGCATTTCAGGAAAGTCTACATTTTCATGGAAATATTCATCTAAGCGCTGAGCCTCAGAGAAGGGAATCGAAGAAAGCTTCAGTTTCAATGTATTGAACTGAAAAAAATGGCCTCATCAACATCATCTCCGTCAAGCCACCCATACCTATTCAAATGCTTGGCCACTTTCTTAAACAGGGATGTTGCTTCTTCACAGTCATTTTTCATCAGGTTTGGGTCCAAACATGAGATGTCATTAGCAAATGGAAATTTGAGAGGGCTTTTGCTGATAATTTTGGAAACACATTGTTTGACAAATTTCATGAAGTCCATCCTGAAGGATAGAATCTGTAATTCAGAAACATGTTTCTCCTCAGCTAAAATTGTTTCTGCTTGGTGACCTATTTCGATTTTGGCATGGTCTTTGCAGCACTTTGCTTCAATGTCTTTTGGGTTGATTACATCAAGTTCCATTTAGAACCAAAGAGTAGAGTCTTTTCACTACCAAAAAAAGCTCCTTTGTTAAAAAAGGAGCAAGAGGTTCATCTTTCTGGAAGCATGCGAGGAAGGGCCGAAATATCTTGGCAACATAGATAAAAATAACTGTGCAATTTGGCTACCAAAAGTTTATCTTGATCATGCTTTGTCAGGGTCTTGAAACTTGTGCACATTGGTTCACGAATCTGACCTGTCTTTACGGCCTTAATATATTTTAGAATTGATGGCCAAATCTGTATGGTTCTCTCTGCTGCTGGAACATTTTCTAGCCAACGATGCCCACAGAACTTGAGTGGAAGCAAGCCACAATCAGTTGCTAAGCTAAAGTCCTCCCTTTTTGCTGGCGAATCTCGAAACAAATAATAAAGCGATTTGAAAAGATTTGCCAAATCCCAACCAGACACATGCCCCATCCTTAAAACTATTGTGCAGAGTATGAAGGCCACAAGCTCCGATATTTAACAAAGATTTTCCTTCATTCTCTCAGAGTTTTGCAGACAAATCATTGAAAATCTTCCAATTGACATTGGGACCATCAATTGATAATTGGATTAGCCTCTCCCTACCTATTTGGTCCAATATTACTTGATGCGTGCTCACAATATCGGTCGCTTTTGCATGGCCCAGAAAGAATGAGTCAACATAACGGGATTTAACAGTTCCATCTACATCTAAAAAACGTAAATGCACACCCATCTGCTTTTTCTGAAGATCTGGATTCATGCTTTCATCAAACATGATAACAAACAAGTCTGAGTCCTTCACAGCTGATGTAATAGAGTCTCTAATAACGGGAGCAGTACCAAATGTCGATAGGTATCCTAATTTTGTCTAACAACATTTGAAATGCTTTGTTATGTCCGAGTCTGCAAACATGACTTTGAAAAGACAGCCAATGTAGTCAGATGACCTGGCACTGCCATGACTAGAAACAACATGGATTGGCCACAATAATTCAGCCTTTAGTGTATCATTGTTAACAGCTTGGGTTTGAATACTTTTGGCTGGTGCACCACTGAAAAGGTAATCGCAGATCTTGAGTCTAGATCGTCACCAGAAACAGAACTATTTTGATTTAAGGTGAAATTTATAATCGATTGTGATTTTTCCCATTGCTACATGTTTTTGGGTATTCATGTGGGTTGTGAGTGCTTTGAGCCCTGAAAAACCTATGAGATAACTTATTTTTATCACACAGCCGGCAAACAAATTTGTTTTTATCAGGATCGGCCTTAACCCAGTCTTTAAATCGAGGGTCGTGAGACCACCATTGAAACTATTGAAGAAGAAAAATTCCTTGAAATTAATCCAAATGGAAAATAAACTAGAACTAGATCTAAATAAAATCTTGAACTTAACATAAGATCGTTCATCAACACGATCACAATGGAAGTCACACTTTACACAATGGCAGACTGAGAAACGATTTTGAGCGCCTTGTTCAATATTCTGTCCTTCATGATGAAAGAGCTTCTATTAAACTTACTTCGATAAATTTGTCGGATTAATATCCCTTAAAATGATTGTGTCAATGATGTAGATCTACTGTTTAAGTAAGAGCGACGTTGAAAAGGACCAGTCGATTACTGACGTTTTGTTCTTTGATTTCGTGCACAATAGGATTAATTCATTTTACTACCACATTTCAGAAATTCCGACCCGACCCGCCATTTTCCAACCGCGAGCATTGATTACCAACCAAAATCTGACTTTTCCAACCAGGCCTAAAAAATCCGACTTTCTTGGACACCCTGTAACTTGAGCTGGATTTCTTAACTTGTGTAACTCAACTTTTTAGTTAATGGCTCATTCTCCAACAGGGCTTTTGACATCAGACTCTTCACTGCCAAGTTGGAGCCACGGTAAGGGATTATTTATGGTCCAGACCAATGATAGAACGCGCAACCTTTGGGTATAAGTTCAAACTAAAATATTTTGAGATGAAGGCACTGTAATATTTACTATATAAAATCAACTTGATATAAGTCAAAAATTTCTTTAAAAAATGTGGGTTCTATAGAACAACTAAGAACTCAACAAATTCAAAACCTTCCAAAAAATTGGATGTAATACAATCCGGAGAGGTCGGAATATAAAACATTAAGACAAGGAACAAAAACCATGCCTTTAAAATGTTATGTTTTTGAAGGTGCAAAATAGACAAAAAAATTATAACGCTGACTAGACAAATTCCTTCCTATTGTATAGATTGTAGTATCGCTCTGCACTCCAGTCAGCAAATAGTGGCTTCCAAGGCAGACTGTATCTGTGAACTACCATCTGGTAGGTATAATAACCACAATGCTACTTCTCTGTAGAAACAAGACTTCCTGGCAGTGGTTCTAGACCACCACCTTTGACTGACCAAAAATTCACATTTTTTTAATTAAAAAATAAGGGAACAAACATATATAGGTCTAAATGTTGATATCATAACAAGGCCTATAAAAATCGAAATGATGAAGGTATAGACAGACTTTAAAAAGTGAAACAGAGAATGTACGACAGAATTCTGCACTGAAAAATGTTCTAACTAAAAGTAAAAGATGCTACAGAACACGTAAACAACTGACAACTTGATATGGGACATCTTGGGACAGTCACATCCCCAGAATAGGAATAGGTTTACTGTTTTCACCTGCTAAAGCTCCCTTTAGATCGTACAAGGACAGAAGTCATGTATCAGAAATGCCAACATCAGGGTACAGCTTCTTAATATATCCTCATTGTCACTGATAAACAACTGACAAACAGAGCGGAGATATTCTTCAGGCTAGAAGACACAGATGGACTACACAAATGAAAGTGTGGTATTTAAAATTTGTGTTTTTCTACATAAATTTTTCTCAGTTAATCTAGATTCTATGGAGGAAACATGTCCACAATTTATTTGTTAAATTTATTACTAATAGCTAAAGGACTCTTTTTATCTAAAATAAATGTTGCAATCACAACTTCTGCCTTCATAACACCTGTAGCTGAAGAACGGGAAAGGTAAAAGTTGGCATGTGGATTGGATTTGGTGAACGAATCCTCGTGTTTTCTAGCATCACGAAAGCATCTTTTGTACTAGTATAATAGGCTCAGATTGAAGAAGCACTAGTTTTGGATCTAAGTCTAGATTTAAATCTAAATCTTAGGTACATTTAATGAACCCCAAGATAAAAAAGGCACAAGTAAAAACAGAATATACATGTAGATTGATTCAATAAAATGCAGACACGCCTTACTACAGTTGAGGATCAGAAAATCCTCCTGTTTGACAATGCCTGCACTTGTTTACACTTTTCAGGGCAGCAAATGCATGACAAGACAAGCAGAACAAGATTTAAATCACCTAATACTTCACTCCCATTCCAGATTATATTATTTCTTGGTAAAAGGTAAAATTATGGGAGTAAGGCTATATCATCACAGTGTCACCATTCGAAAACAGAGGCATTCAAGCCTCTCACAGCACACACAAAATAGCAAAATTACTAGCTCTTTCCCAGGTCCCCATAACTGGATGGTCCAATATTATATGAGATGGTTGGCAGGTCTGCCATACGTAAACATCTGAGGGGCTGACCAAAATATGCATAATTGCTGATGCCAAAGAGTAAAATTGAAACGGGTACTATTCTTGAAAAATAGCGCAATGACTACGCCTAACTTATAATGAATGGCAGGCCAAGGCAGATGCAAATTTTAGTTATTTCAAGGAAGAACTGGTCATAAACTGGCACAGAAAATGATGCCACAGTATCATTCTTGCAGAGTTATCTTTGGTTAATGAGCTCTTCCTAAAAAGTAGAAAAAGAAAATCACAATGCTTTCAAACAGCTGAAGGCTGAAATAACTAATTTTCAAATATTCAACAATGTTGACCATAAGTTCAAACTCTACCATGGCCTCTAAGTCATGATTCAATCTTGTGCTGCAGTTTTATCACCCGGACCCATCCCAGGAACACAGTGTGGAGCACCGGACCTCTCCAAGACAACCTCATCCCCGTCGGGGCTGATCTTCATATCCAAACTGCGAGAACTGGAGAAGGACGCCTGTGGGACGCCCTGGTGAATGCTAGAGTTGTTGGCATCCACAGAGTCGCCCCGGACCTTGTTCTTAGAGTTTTGCCTATTCAGCCATGTAGAACGGTCCCCACAGCAGGTGTCAGCCTTACAGTTCTCCTTAGCGGCGCAGGACAGGACGCAGTCTGTGACATCCAAGCCAGACTCAATATACTGTCCACACCACAAGAGTCGGCAGGCAAACAGCACATCACGTTGAAAGCACGGTCCAAAATAAAGGAAAAAAATCAGATGGAAAAATTAAAGATTCAGCAATGGTAAATACAACACTATGAGGAAATGAAGAATGAGGTAAACCAGGCTGGTGATTGATTGAGGGTAGTGATGTGGCTGAATGAAAAAGGAAGGGAAAGAAGAGGGGGTGTGTGGGTGTGAAAATGAGTGCGGTTATACGGTTAAGAAACAATACAAATTTACATGAGTGAGTGAGTGAATGAGGGACAATGACGGTAGTGAGCATAAGTAAGATTCATACATGGCAAGATGTAATGGAGAAGGGAGGATGCAAATGCTCTCAGGAACATAAGAAATGACGATGACACAAAACCACAGAAAATGGTGAGGCAGTATAGTGGGTCCCCCCAAGAAGGTACTCACGTCAATGAACTCTGGTTGGATAGTGGTGGAGTGGATGCCGGCCGCATGGAAAAGGCTCTTGATTTTGGCTGCTAGAGTCATGTACTCCTCAATCTCATGGCAGCGTATATGAGCCGAGGCCACGATGTGGTTCCCAGCCAACTGCCATATATGGCACTCGTGCACACCGGATATGCCCTCCATCTATAGATGAAGCAAAGATAGTTTGCAAATGACAGAGCTTCAGAAAAGAGAAGACACCCACCCCCCTCAAAAAAAACAAAAAAAAACAAACAAACTCAGTGTTGTAGATCAATGCTGTATTCAATGATGCGCTCACAAATTTCGAAACTTACTGTACTGTCAGTAGGGTGGGAACAAGAGGAGGGATGACAGTGAGACAGAATAAAGAAAGACAGAACCCAAGGTAGCCAACTCAGATGAAAAAAAGTTTAATAAACTTTTGCAGATTTATGCGGAAGTATGCGAAACCGACACCCAGACTTGAATGACCACAAGTAAACCCTGACTTTAGTTTTTGCTGAGGTTTGTGGGGGTGTAGTTTTCAAAATTTTTCATGGCTATCATTTCAGTAGGAAGGGTTTGTTTTTAGGGCTCTCCTGGCTTTATGTGAGCGATCTTTTTGGAATGACTGCATATAGATTTTTAACCACTGGAAGAATAGTTTATCTTGTCTTTGTATGTGATACAAAAAGCCATATCCGTCTCCTTCAACTTCGAAACATACTCCGACCTAGAGATACTCCTCAAGATCGTCTTTTTCATCCAGCCATGACCACACGAATTTGTTCTTAACACCTTTGTCAAAATCACGAATATTCACGTCCGTCTCGTTGCACAAATCTACCATCATCCATCTTGAAAATGAAGAATTTAATCTAGATTGAATTTAACAATAAAGAATTGCTTTCGATAAAACTAGATCTAGATCTATAAGCTATGTGCTAGATTTCTGCGTCTCGTGCTGAATGCTGACGGCCCATGGTCTCTTATCTCCAATGTAGATTTCTCGCATGCATGACCCGGATATGGAGAGCTCGTTCTTCGTACAACTAAAAATTCATCTATTTTTCTGGTCGGCCACGCCGCAGTTCCAAAAGACTAGGTTTTTCACCAGAGCGTTCCGTCACCCACTGACTTGAAATTTACGCGAGGGTTTACGGAGATCAATAAATTCACGGATTTCCGTAAATTTGTGGAAAATTGGCAACCTTGAAAACCAACAGGAAAGTGACTAATTGGAGTGACGACATTGCATGTGGACAGCATGGTAAGGACTAGAGAAGTAGCAGACCACATGGCAAGGAAGGTATTGGTGTTTCTATGTGTCCAGGAGGCCAGGTGGTCGAGGAAAAGGGCCAAAGAGATGGAGGGAAGGTAATGTATCACGATGGTTACAACACACTAAGAAATGGCATTGGCATCCTCTTGAACTCAGGTCTGAAGAAGGGTGTGACGGTAGTTAATGGCGTGTATGATAGAAATGGTATTGGATGAGGTTGGAGGGTTGAGTTGAGTTAAGGTTTCATGTCACTTGCAATACAAATAGGTTATTTAAGTGACAGAATGTGTCTTCAACTCTCAAACACACTGAAAACACAATC
>JAUEKS010382512.1:0-11007 GCA_031762815.1 Tylodina fungina | reverse complement strand
TCTCTCTCTCTCTCTCTCTCTCTCTCTCTCTCTCTCTCTCTCTCTCTCTCTCTCTCTCTCTCTCTCTCTCTGAAAAATCAATAACTTTACAGACACTTTACAATGTTCCTCTTGTCACATCAAGACACCAAGTGCATTAAGTCATCAATTAATTAGTCCTAATGAAATATTGCTGCAGACAGTGGAAACCTGGAAACCTATATACACATTGCATTGCACAAGAGATTGCTGCCAATAAATGAGATCCAGCCCGTGGATAAAAATGGACGCTATCTTCATTTGAAACAACATCCAATACATTTTTTTGGTCTTGAGCTATATGTCAATCATATAAAACAGTCATAGACTGCTCAGATAATAATTTACAATTTCAATACCGGTACTCCGGTAAAATATATATTTAACACTAATACACAAGTTATCAAATTTTCCTAACATGGATTACTTCAAAGCTCAAACAACTGAACCAGTAATAGTCAATGGCATGTGAAAATATCACCATAAAAAAAAACTAAGTACACATATTGTCCTTTCATCATCATCTGAATCATCATCATTTGAAATCCACATCTGGAAGGAGAATAGAGAAATCATTTTAGATTAGCCCATTTAAGATCTACGGTATATAATCCAGGACTGCTGGTATCGAATAGTGAGGTCCATCGAGTTGTAAAAGTTGACAAATTTTCAGCCCGATATCCGTGATTTATAACAATCTGGATGACAATAGAAAGGACATCCATCCATAAGCTTTTGCTCCAAAGTACAGGAAAGAGATCTCTAAATGGGTAAGCAGCATAATGGCTAACTCTTGTAAAACATGGACAACACGAAACAATCACATGATGGTGACAATGTCAGACACAAACAAATTTTCAATAATATTTTCTTCCGAGCAAAGTACCCAAGTAGTTGTCGTTTGTTGGTTGATATGTACTAAGACAAAATCTGGTCTCCAGTGAGAACGCTTTATCTACAATCATTGAAATACAATAAATCTGGGGAATTCAGCCATTTGGGGGTGTTCATCTAATGAAAACATTCTTACTACATAAAATTAAATTGTCTTTTACATCCAAGGTAGTATGTGTCAAAACCAATATTATAAAATCATTTTCAAATTAAAGGAACGTACCTCACTGTAAAAATGTCTACACACCAGATTACCCACTAATGCTTTCAACTAAAACATACAACAAGTGATAACATACTGGTATTTGATAATGTACAAGAATTTATAGAATCTTCAGAAAGCTTGAACGGACGTTTGTTCAAATGTCTTAAGCTGACGCAAAATTGTGGGCGAGAGTGTTTTGTGGTATATGTTAAGGTTTCAACAACAACAAAAATGAATGACTTGGAGTTTTATACCCCTTTCAACACATTTAAGGCTATATCAGAGGTAGGACCTACGTTTAAACATCAATCTCTGATAGGACAAGGCGACTCCACACGAGCCGTGGGCCAGAGAAAACTGAAAAAAATCTTGAATGAACCTGGGCTCGAACTCGCGACCTTCATCTTCTGAGGCGAGTGTCTTACCACTACACCACAGAGACCCCCAGGGTTTCAACAACTCAGGGCATAGAGGTGGAGAGGAAAGATGAAATGTATGTGTTTTAAAGATTTTCTTAATATTGATTGAAATAAACACTTTGAAAAAAATCTTTGAATTGACTTCTTTCATGCTTGATAGAGACAGACCTGCCACAATTTTTTAAGTAAAATCAGGATACCCAGTCAAAAAAATCAGTATTTGAGATAAAAAAAAAAAAAGCAGGATCAACTAATACAATGAAGAATAAAAATTTTTTAAATCAGGATTTTTTTACAATTAATGCTAAAAAAATCAAGAGATTAAGGCTTAGAAATTTGAAAAGCTTGAAGAAAATCATAGATATCTACACTAAATAAAAAAAGGAGCAGGTTTAATCTTTATTTCTAATCTAAAATAGTTATTTCTGCAAACCATTAACCTTTTATAATGCCATATTTTCTTTTTCCAGGAAATATAAGAAAAAAGGTAAGTAAAATAAAGTACAGTGTGCAACACTTGAACCGGCAAACCCTGACTTATAGGGAAAATTGTGCCGTAAAACTGAGGATGATGATGAGTGCAACAAAACTGACGCATTATTATATCATTGGGATCACCCAGACCTCTGCAGCTAGATACACTCAGCCTGGATTTTTTAAATGGGCTTTAGATATCGCTACATAACCACTTCACAATCCCGATCAAAGAATGGTGAATCTCATTACTATTACATAAAAAGGTTATTTTAAATGCTCCTTTTCCACAATTGCAACACTAATACACAAACATCTCCCTTTTCCTCAGTCATAACTGAAACCAGAAACTCAAAAATACTTTAAAAATTCTAGTACACTTGGTCTAAGCTATAATTTCACTATGATCTGTAAAAGGTGAAATTTATCCAAAGAAATAACAAGAAGGATAGAAAAAAGAGAAATGAGGAGGTGAGCAGTAGAACAATACAGTATTGGTGTAGTCTCCATCATTGCTTGATGCATGTGGTAAACAAGTTATATCTCCCTCTTACACTGAATGACATAGCATCAACATATCATCTTAAATCAGCACATTTTTGCCTGCAATTAATTTATGTGGTCATGTCATGATAAAAAAAAAATGCACTGCAAGAGAAAAGCAGATTTGTTTAAAACCATCCATGTGCAAACTAAGATTTATCTATATATAAAAATCGCAAATTCGGAACCTTGGTCATCGAAAGGCTTTTTTCCCAGGGCACCTACGGCCACCATATTTGGCAGATGCCTTTCAAATGCTTTCAAGGGTGCCCGCAAGATTGTGTTTTGCATTTCACTGCGTATTTGAATTGATTGAAATTTACACTGTTCCATCAGACTTTTAGATCTAAGTCTTTATTAGATCCACCATTCCCGCCGTGGAGCGCTGTGGAATATTGGGAAAGGCTTCGAGAAGCAGATTTGAAAAGTAGCCTAGCCTAAAGTAATTGAACACAAGTGTTCCCATAATAAGTAAAGAGCTTTCTTATGCTCAAAAACAAAGGACCGATACTAGATATCTAGGCCTATACAATTTTGAGTACTCGCTGGACCAATCACTGGCGGACTGGCCTATCGAGTCTCGGCGCAAGTATCGTCATTCATCATGCATTCGTTAACTCAAACAGATGCAAGATTCACATGTGTGGGCCTATGCCTTTCAAGCTACACTAGATTAGTTCTTGATTGAGACCTCGCTCTAGATCTATTGATATATAGATATCTAGAATCTATCTTCGAAGGTAATTTTAGTAATTTTGTTGTCAGATCTTGATCTAGATCTAGAATCTAATCTAATCTAGATCTTAGGGCTATAGATCTAGATCTAGATCTCTAGATTCTAGATCTAGAATTATAGATCCTGAATCTAGACTCTTAGAGAAATAATCTAGATTCTAGAATATAGTTCTATAGGCCTATAATCTATCTAAAAAGAGATATCTAGATCTAGATATATCTAGATCTAGACTAGATATTTCTGGGCATTTCAATTGGATTGCATCAAGCGGTATAGTCTAGATTTAGATCTAGATATCGAGATCTAAATCTAGATCTATACATGAGGCTTAACGTACGGCGCACCTGTCTGATTGGCTGCTAATTTTAGTAATCTGATGTCGTCACAGCCTGGAATACCGATAGACTTTTAAAAAAGGCCGTGGAGATACCACATGGTAGGCCTACGACATGTTGGGTTAGTGGCTAGACATACGAGTATTATCCGTATCGATGTCTTTCACACGATAAAATTTCACACACCATGCAGCTAGAATGCATTTAATGAGAAAGTAGTAGTAGCCTACTAGATCTAGATTTTTTTAAAAATCTTGATTAATTTAGTCATTGGCAAGAGAGTAGGCCTATGCTGTATATAACATTGTCTAATACAGCGTAAAAATTCCTCTTGATTGATGATGGTGATATTGACGTTCCACTTCATATATATATAGATTCTATCTAGATATAGAGTCTAGATCTAGATCTAGATGGGCCTATATTTTATTGGTAGCGCCAATTGCGACCGGATAATCCGGTTGGAATTGACGCAACCATGTCAATTGTGACCAGATGCTCCGGTACCGGTACCACTGTATTTTCAAAGAAGAATCAAGAAGAGGAAGAAAAGAAGCACCGGATCAACAAAGCGTCAATTGCGACCGCATGATCCGGTTGGAATTGACGACACCGCGTCAATTGTGACCGGGTGATCCAGTACCGGTACCACTGTAATTTCCAAAGAAGAATCAAGAAGAGGAAGAAAAGAAGCACCAGATCAACCAGTCACAATTGACACTACCTATTTTATTATCTAGGTTTTACATTTTTCTACAGATCTGATCTAGATCTTGAATCCTGCTAAATTGTACACCACACGTTAAAAGTTTTTTAAAAAAATCTTATTACAGATGCCCTGCAAACGCAGGTCCTCAGTAGGCCGAGCCAATCAAAATGTAAAATCTCAGCGACTTTGCCGCTCGAGAAATGATTCTATGAATCATAATACTCATGCCGTCACTGCTGTCACACCATCTACGCTATCTTCGCCCATTGATGCTGCATCCTATTCCATGCCATCTACTCTGCCCACTGCTACCACCACGCCTCTCATACCATGCCACCGCTGCCCACTGCTGCTGGCACGCACCATACCAACTCCATCGCCAGTGCCATGCCAACACTGCCCACTGTTGCCGCCACGTCTCATACCATATCTACCGCCAGTGCCATGCCACCGCTGCCCACTGTTGCCGCCGCGCCTCATACCGTGCCACCTCTGTCCACCGCTGCCGCCACGCCTCATACCATCTCCAATGCCGATGTGCCCTTCGCTGTTGCACCACCTTTGCCTATTGCGTTAAACTAGTCTTTACAATCTTTTGCTCCTAAAGCTTTTGTAGGGGATCTAAGTAAACAATGTCAGCATTGTTTTGCTGTAAAATTTAGATTGGAGTCCAAGGGAATGTGTTGTGTCAATGGTAAAATAAAGTTACCTTCTTATCCAGAGCTTCCTCCGGAATTTAAACGTTTATTTTCTGGAGATTCATAGGAATCAAAACATTTTTTGGACTCAATTAGGCACTATAATTGTGCTTTTCAAATGACTTCATTTGGCTGTAAAGTGATCTCACCACAAGGCTGGAATCCAACATTTCGAGTACAGGGCCAATTTCATCACTTGACCCCTTGAGCCATCACATCAAAGTCATCCAGAATTCTTGCAAATATATTTTATGGACTCTCAAATGGATCAAGCGCATCGTAGGATTTCACTCTTCGATGGTCGTCTGCGAGAAGCTGTCGTATTATTGATCCAAACAGTTTTGACAGACTACAACAAGTATATTCGGGAGATAAAATCAGCATATGAATTTGCGAGACAAAGTCCTGACTGACTTTAAAATAATCATTCGGGAAGATATGCGTCCAGCATCAGAGCTAGGAGGCGATTTAATGATCAGGAATGTCCAGAGGTGGCTGTTTTAATGCCCAATAACCCAATTGGTCATCGCGACGTTGTTTTACATCAGAGAGACAATCGTCTGCAAAGGATCTGCGAACTTCACAAAGCGTATGACACCCTTCAATATCCCTTTTGTTCCCTACTGGAGCTGACAGCAGCCCTCAGGCTTTCGTCTGATTGTCTGATTACACCAGGGAAACATTAAATGACAGAGAAGAAAAGCGAATAACAAACAGCGGTGGATAACTTTTCTAAATTCACAGATGATCAGAGACATGTTTTCAGTCATCATGAATGACTTCAGTACCCAGACTGGTGGCCTCTTTTTTCTAGATGCCCCAGGTGGATGTGGAAAGACCTTCCTACTCATGACTCTTCTGGCTGAAATACGCTCACGAGGTCAAATTGCCATAGCAACTGCTAGAAGTGGCCTAGCTGCGACCCTCCTCCCTGGAGGTCAAACTGTTCACAGCACGTTCAAAGTTCCTCTCAATGTCGCTCATCAGGACAACCCTATCTGCTGTATTAAAAAAGGAACGTCACTTAGCCAACTTATATGTGATGTCTCAATCATTTTAATCGATGAAGCACCTATGCTCAACAGGAAGGTTATTGAAGCACTGAACACATCTTTGTGTGACATCAGAGATTCCAATAGACCCATGGGAGGCTCAACAACTTTGATGTGTGGTGATTTCCGCCAAATTTTACCTGCTGTCTTGCATGGCACCAGAGCTAATGTTGTGGACGCTTGCATTAAGCAGTCATCTTTATGGACAGCAACAACTGTGCTGCAGCTGACGACTAATATGCGTGTCCGCATGCACAATGATTCTGGGGCAGAACTGTTCTCAGCACGACTCCTGTGGGTTGGAAATGGTTCCTATCCCATCATCAGCAAGCCAGATTACATCTCTCTTCAAGACCTGGGCAGAGTTGTCCATTCTGTTGAAATGTTTCTGGATGGTGTTTATCCACATTTTGAGGAAAACATGTTACACTATGAATGACTTTAACAGCGTGCTGTTCTTGCACCACTTAATGAGACTGATGAGGAAATAAACAAGATAATGTTAGCGCGTATCCTGGGTCCCGCATAAATTTACTCCTCTTTTGACACCACAACATCAGATGAAGATGTGCTGCAGTATCCGACTGAATTCCTCAATTTTATTGAGGTATCTGGCTTGCCCCTACATCTTTGAGGCCTGAAAGTTGGAATGCCCATTATGGTTCTAAGATCCATAAGCCCTCCAAAACTGATGAACGGGACAAGGTGCGTGATAACAAGGTTATTTCCAAATCTGGTGGAAGTTGCAATAAATACAGGATTGCACAGTGGTGAAGTTCACACCATCCCAAGAATCACCCTCAAACCATCAGACACTGTGCTTCCCTTTGTTTTTCAAAGGAGTCAATTTCTCATGCGTCCCTGTTACGCCATGACCATTAATAAGGCTCAAGGTCAGACGTTGAAAACTGTAGGATTGGATCTACGTCCCCCAGTCTTTTCACATGGTATGCTGTACGTTGCCCTTTCCAGAACAGGGACACAAGATTCCACTTTCACATTTTGGCACCTGATGGTACATCGAGAAATATTGTTTACCCAAAAGTTTTGTGATTGATATTGTTCCCCATTCAAATATCATTAGAAAAAGGATCATTAGAAGAACAAAGAGCCAAGAATAAAAATCACAACATTCTATAAAGGAGTAACTGAAATGAGTTCATTACTAACCAGTACCCCTAAATCAACATCAAATCAATCCTGATAGAAGGTCAACCAGATAGTCAGGCTATCAAACATACAGTTTGCCAGTCTCCAATATTAACAGTCACTTATATTCATTTTTTCCAAGCACTTTAAGATTGTGGAACAAATTGCCACTCTCCATTTAGAGCAGCAGTCTGCAATGCAAGCAGACTAAAATGTGAGCAGACTAAATCCAATCACTTCGACATGTGCACTGACAGTATTAGTCTAGCTGAGTCAATCAGTACATAGTGAAGAAGAAGAAGACTAGATCCCCTACAAAAATATTTGTAATGCAGCCACAGGATTGTCTCAATTTCTGTGCCGGTCCCAAGCCCGTAATGCAGAGGGAAAAATTGTTGTTGTCTTTTAGATGGCGGAGTGTAAGCTCGGATCTCAGTGGATATAATAAATTTCAGTGTTTACAAAATCAGACTCATTTGGTTTATCTTTTTGTTCTGGAACTTCTTCAGCTGGCACTGTTCTACTACTACAGCTACAGCTACCCCCATCCTTGTGGAGAGTGGATCTATATCTTATTATGAGGATATTTTGTTTTTGTTTTTTTACGTTCGTTGAACGGGTCTTCTTTGTTTGTAATGAATGAAATCAGTAAAAATAAAAGGACAAATCAAATCATAGTCCGACAGTTATCATACTTCGCCCGCCAACACAGACCAAACTAGACACCACTGTGACAGAATTGTGTTTATATCCATGAATGTTCAATAAAATCAATAAAACTTTTAGGTATAGCACAACTAGACTGAACCTAATCAGGGGTCACAACTCAAAATTTTCCAAACCATTGAAAATGTTGCGGACAACGATGACGTAAAAAAGATGAATCGACAGAGGAGCTTAAAGTGAAATAACATACATATTATATTATATTTACTTACTATCTAGGCTTAATCATTCTTGCCTTCTACCTCTGTCTCTTAATCCGTAATTTACCGACAACTTGTGTAATCCCATAAACGGACTCATTTCCGTAATGATTACGGAATTTCCGCAATGGTAGGGAGGTCTGTGTATACGCAAAACGAAACAAACCCGCGCTTACCCCTAAAAATAACAAAACCACGAAATACTGAACGAAATGACAGCGGGTTTCCGCGGACACGCTAAAGAACCACGAATTTCTGTGGAATGCAACTAAACTGCAATTCCGCAAATCCGTGGAAAATTGAGACCCCTGCTAATACATGCTAAAATGTACAGGGTTCCCTGATGCAGAGAGAACTTACATTCCAGACCTTTTCCAGTTCAGAAATTTATCAATGGTAGCAGCTCGCTGAGTATTAGATGAGGAAAGAATGTCAGAATCCAATGCCTTGTTAGGTGTATTGGTAGAGAGTATAAAAATAGATTGGTTTTGGAGTTTTCATTGTTTCATAGAGATTTACAGATAATGCATGATAAAAGGGCGTCTAAGTATAAATTAATACAAGATATGTACAGACAGTAAAACAATGGTCAGGACCGCGACAGGAACACCAGAACCTTTCAAGGTAGCAGTATCCATCAGTGTTCAGCCCCAAGTCCAGTCCTGTTTGCTATTGTGATAGACCAGCTGACAGAGCAAGCAAGATGAAAGACTCCTTGGAACATGCTATTTTCCGACAATATAATACTGATAAATAAAGAGACAGGGAAGGCAGAGAAGGAACTGGAGCATGGCTTAATGAAGGAATCAAGATTTAGAAAGTATGTACATGCTATATGAGTCACCATTTTTTAATCTTCCAAGTGGCCTGATTCCCCACATGTAAGTGAGACTTTGTTAGTCAAGGAAATATATAAGGAGGCCTGAGTCACCCCATGTAGGGGCGAATCAGGCCACCTCATATACCTTGCTCTATCTCAATTTAAAATAACAGAATGGTGCCAGTGTTCACTGCAGTGGTAGGTTTTGGCACAGCCCATAATATACTAAATCAAAAATAAAAGAAAGCTAAATAATTTGTAAGTTACATTTCAAAATAGTTGCAAAAGTGGCCCGAATCACCCCAGTTGACGGTACTGAACTGTGTGATATGTCGAAGTATCCTGCTCAATAAGCGAACGTTCGAATGAACAAAGAGACCTAGTGTGCGTAGGAAAGAGGCGAGAGATGAACAAACAAAACGAAGGCAGGCTGTGCGATATGCAAGGCAGAGACGAGTGGAGGACCTCAGAGAGCTAAAGGAGGACTAGCTTATGAACCTGGAGCGTTTTGAATGGGTATGTGTTACGACCTTGAGCCATATAATAGTTTAATAATAATGGGATTTCCCCGCTAGCGGTAAATTGTCATAGGATGATGTCATTGCTTATTGAGCTAGAAATTATATATGCACATAATTAATTGATTATGGGATGATGCTGCGACGTCACATTCGAGCAGACGTTGGCCTAGGCCTAGCGCCGGAGTAAGTCAGCAGACGAAGCGAAGATTTTGACGAGAGCGGCGCTCCATGCTCCAGAGATTGGCGTTGGGTGGCGGCTGGACGATTACAGCCTATTGTCCACTAAGATTTTGGATCTAGATCTAAATTCAGGCCTGCCCACTGTTCGTGTTGGCCTGTGGGCCTGGGTCTGTCTGCGGTGTCCTGTGGACATTGAACTCTCCGTAACATTAATGGAATTTTTATAGATCTAGAGTCTATTCTAGAAACGTCTAGAGATCTGGATTCTAGGCCGGGGGGCCTAGATATCTAAATTAGATCTGGTGTCTAGATCCAGTGTCTAATATTCGTCAGCATGGTTCCGGAGGGCTGGATTGATCCACACTAGTTCCAGACGTCCCAAATTTCCGGACATCGTTCCTTCGAGACATTAGGGATCAAGATGGTGTATGGATCGGGACACTTTCTGATTGTGGACTGACTGACACTGATCTGAGCGTTGAATAGAGATCTTACCCACCGCTGTGGAGCGGTGGTACCGCATTATCTGGGCCTATTTGGTTTGGTCTGAGTTGCGATAAAATCAGGGATCATTACCTAGATCTAGACTGGCTAGTCAATGTATGTGCGCGTAGTACAAAAAGGATGAAATGTGGACCTACCTAGAGCTAGCCCTGTGTGATTGCAAATTTGTCAGCGCACTTCGTTTCTATTGTGTCAGTCAATGTATTTGCGCGTAGTACAGGGAAGGATGGAATCTGGACCTACCTAGAGCTAGCCCTGTGTGATTGCAAAACTGTCAGCGCACTTCGTTTCTATTTGATGTTCTGATTCTGGATATGCCTATGAATCTAAAGTCTAGATATCTATATAGTTTCTGGATACACACTGAATCCATTCTAGATCTAGAATCCACGTCGATTGTTAATATATGGAGCACTAATCTAGACCCCTGGCTATCATTACATCTATAATGTATTATGCATATGTCCAACATTTTATGGTTAGGTCAATCTACGGGATTTCTGAGTGTGGACCTCTGCCCTGATTTGGGCACTGGGCCAGAATATGTGTACTCCCCACTGAGTAGTGAGAGAAATTCAGTTAGATCTAGAGAGCTCTATTATAATATTAGTCTAGATTGACCATAGTATTGAGTATTGCTCCATGTGAGCCAGTGTGCCGAAGTTTAAGAGAGTAGTCCTAGAATTGTAATTGTATCTGTTAGTCCTACGTCTCTTCGTATCTTGAGTGCATGTTGACCTACACTCGGGTACCTAGAAGTTTTAATATTTCCCTATGCATTTTCCCATGCTTTAGTTGTACTTATTGTTATTGTTAGAATCTAT